>JAYEVE010001570.1:0-41827 GCA_036346375.1 Guadua angustifolia
TTTTGAGACATTTTAAAAACTGTAAAAACACTATTAAATTTTTATAAAATTTTACATGCTTTATCATGATGTGATAAATTTATGGTACCATCCTAGGAATTGTAGGATCATACAAAAAAATTCAAAATAATTGAACTTCTTTTGTTATCATTAAAAATCAAAAACTGAATGAACATAATTGGGACAAGAACCTTTTCAGAATTTTATAATTTTTCTCTTTAGTATGATCATGATCCCAAATTTTTATGAGAGCTTAAGAATTATATCATTACCATTATATAAAATTTTTAAATTCTTTTGTTGGCTCAATCAAATCTATGTATGCATTGAACTTCATTTGTTATATTTCAAAAATCAAAAACAGAAAGAACAAAAAATGATACAGTGTATTTGTAAGAATTTTATAAATTTTTGGAGTGTGATCATGATTCAAAATTTTTATGAGATCTTAATCATTTCCTTAGAACCCTTCTGCCAAATTTTCAAAAAAATTAAATATATTTTTAGTTGCTAAAGCAAATCTATGTATTGATCATTAGGCTTTTATTAGGACGTAGCACTACCAGAATTTTTGAAACTTCTCAAAGCTTTGTCATCATATTAAAATTTTATAGAAGCATTAATGATACATCAAGACCATCCACAAAAATTTCAACATTTTCTAACATGGTTTGTACCATTTTCATTTGGTTGAATTTTGCGGTAAGGCTTTTATTAGGACAAGAGCACTTTCCAAATTTTTAAAATTTATGAAGCTTGATCATCATCTAAAAATTTTATGGGAATATTAGTGATGCATCATAACCATGCAAAAAAATTTCAAAATCTTCTAACTTGGTTTGTTTCATTTTTCATTCGGTTCAATCTTGCTGGTCAAGATTTAACAATGTTTAAATTTTTAAAAATTCCTCGAGTTGATAATCATATGAAATTTTTATGATCATTGATGTATCAGGAACTTCCACAAAAAATTTTAAAATTTTTCGACATCGTTTGAGCCATTTTTCTCTCGGTCCTCCTAGTTGAAAAAAATACGGATTTGAAAATCCGCTTTTGCAGTTTATCCAGAATTTGTCCGAAATTTCTAAGTATCACCGAGATTTCATTCTCTGGCCACTTCCGGAATTCCGAGCGAAAACGAGATTTTCAATCCTTGGGTGCATCACAAGAAGCAAAAACTCCGAGGTTCAAACTACATGTTTACTTCACCGAACTCCAATAATTAAAAGCGCTCGTTCCGTAGGAGCTTAGTATAGAAATCACTGATGAGAGAAGAGTAGCATGGACACTGATCTTTATCGCCAGCCAGTGAACACGAGAACGCTGTCAAAATCACTTGCTCTCTTCGGTCGCAGATATGCGTTATTTTGGGTCACTATAATTTAACTTTAACAAACTAATTTATATTATAATGTATTTCTAAAACCTAACAAAATTATAACATCATAAAAGTACTTTTCAAAATAAATCTATACATATGATTTTTCATATCTATATATATGTATGTATATATGTATGTATATATATGTATATATATATATATATGTATATGTATATATGTATGTATATATATATGTATATATATATATAGGAAAATGATTCCATACTCCTAGGTGTACACTCCACCTCCAATATACCGTTTAAATGATGTTGTTATACCCTTTTATCCTTTTGAGGATACTTTAATACTGACTATAAGATACTCCAAAGTGAGTTCCACGAAAAATTTCATTAAAATCCACCCTTTATAGCATAATTTGTTTATATATTCCTTTTACATATGAAAAAAGGTATATAGGAAAAAAATAAAGGGTTCTAATGAATTTTTTAGCCATGTCGCATTGGAATATCTTAGAATTATTATTGAAGTGTACCGAAAGTGATAAAAGAGTATAAAGTGTTCATTTAAGTGGTATATTAGATGTGGGAGTATGTACTCCTAGAGTACGGAAAAGGCTTCATATATATATATATATATATATATATATATATATATATATATATATATATATAATTTAAATATTTAAAAGATGTTATTCTATAATTTGGAGGTGACTTTGTATATAATTTAAATATTTAAAAATATGTACTCCTCCGTTCTCTAATACTTGTCATTGTAGCTTTCAAATTTTTGTTCCTAAATCATGTTATTCTATAATTTGGAGGTGACTTTGTATCATTTTTTCTTGTATACCCTCACCTTTAGTTATTTCCAATGTCATCCATTACTATAGACTAGAGTAAGACATACCATTCAAATATATAATGGAAAAAGTTTGTATAACATCCTAAATTTTACTCAAAAGTCTATCCAAAGATCTGAACTATAAAACTAAACATTTGACCCCTCATCTTTACAATGCGGTTTAAATAACACCCTGACCCGGTTTGTGTAGTAATATTGCCAGTATGGCGTGATGAGTGGACGGTTTTGCTATGTACGATGACATAATGAATAGGTTTAGATGAATGACAGGTAAGACTTACATGTGCTTCTCTTTCAAATCGAAATAGAGAGGAAGAGAACTACAGGGGCCGACAACCATGAAAGCATGATTGGGAGCTTGATAGGGGAGAAGTCGATGTAGACCTCACTTGTCAATTGATCTAACTTGGCTAGTGTATCATCCTACATAGCAAAACCACCCGCTCATTGCACCACACGTGCAATACCACTATGCGAAACTAAGTCTGGGTGTTATTGGAACCAGATTGCAAAGTGGGGTGTCAAATGTCTAGTTTTATAGTTTGGGATGCTTAATAGACTTTTGATCGAAGTTTGGGGTTTTACGTTGACTTCATCCTAGATAATAAAAATAGGCAATATAATCTTTTTGTAGATTTGTTTTGGTAAAGATGCAAGAACATAGAATGACAACTAGTATTTAGGAATGAAGGGAGTATTTGTGACTAGAGGAAATATATTTTTTGCGATGGAAATCACTTAATTAAAAGTAGGTAATTTATCGCCATTCAAACCAGTGTAGCTACCTATGAATCAAAAGTTCAAAACGTGTCTTCAGGTTCCAAGAGCACGAGAGCAGATTAATATGCTCATGATGCCTTAAAAAGGAGGAGGAGGACGTGGCTTCAACAAGCAGTTTAGATGCATGGCTTGAGAGTAGACCAAGAATTAGTGGCTTCAACATTACACGAATTCATTCTTTAGTCTTATTCCTGTGTGCACAAGTCCATGTGGTCCTAGCAAGTCGCACGAATGTCCGCGCAGCACGGACGGTTGATGCGAGCCGCTTGCACGAATCTCACGTAGGCCCTGTTGTCATAACGCTTACGTTTACAATGTCGACAACCTCGCGGAAACCTCACCATCCTACCACGTGGCACCGTGTATTGGCGAACCACTCTTGTTTGACCTCGCCGTTGACTTTGGTCAGTGCAGCATATTGTAAAAACATGATGAAATTATAATACTACTAAGGTAGCATTTTTGGAACAAATATAATTACACTATTCTCGTATGGCCTGCATATATACTCCTGCCTCCTTAGCCATACCAGGTGTCGCTTCTCGCGGAGAGGCCCTCCGAAAAATTAGAAATCGCTTTTAGTTTCTTTTGACGGTTTTTAGTAAAATAGATCCGAAAAATATCGAAATTACGTTTAGGTCCCTCCACACACTTTTCTAAAAAAATCAGATTCGTCGAAGGTTTATAGCCAAATTAGAAATTGCATTTAGATCCTTTCGTCGATTTTTTAGTAAAATAGACCCTAAAAATTTGGAAATTACGTTTATATCTCTCCACGTGATTTTATAAAAAAACGCACATTCGTCGAGGGCATGATTTTCTAAAAAAAACACAGATTCGTCGAAGGTTTATAGCCAAATTAGAAATCGTGTTTAGGTCCTTTCGTCAATTTTTTAGTAAAATAGACCCCCCAAAATTTGAAATTACGTTTATATCCCTCCACGTGGTTTTCTAAAGAAAATGCAGATTCGTTGGAGATTGAAAGGACAGGATGTCGCCTAGAGGGGGTGAATAGGCGAATAATAAATTTAAAACTAAATCACAGAGGAATAAAACAATCCAAGGTTTTCATCCGAGTGTCCGGATTTTATCCGGATACTCAGTATAAATGTCCGGACCGTCCGGTAATTGTCTTGGATACTCGGATTGAGGCCTCGGGATGAAATTTGAAATTCCTCCAACTTTTGAGCAATCTACTTGAACACAAAGATTCTAAACACTACCAGGAACCTAGATCAAGTAGTGGTCTAGCGAAAAACTCAATAAGCAAGTAGATCGAGCAAATTCAAGATTCAATATCAAATAATAAAGCAAAAGCAAGAAGCAAACTTGGAGACGAAGATTTTTCACCCGAAGTTCGGATCCTTGAGGGGATCCTACGTCTCCGTTGAGGCGGCTCGGTCACACTTGAGCCGGGGTCTCTTTCAACCCTTTTCCTCCCGGTGTTGCACTTGCACTCGCCGGCGGCCCGGTCACACAAGACACGGGGGTCTCTTTCAACCCGCTAGTCAGCTTGGGTGTTGCACCTTGCACTTGCCGGCTTCACTTCTTGATTCCTTCCCTTGCGAGGCGGAATCCAACCTTCACAAACTTCCTACGCCAACCACACGAAGAACCGGTGGCTCGTAGGTGACCTCCTAGCCGTCTTGGAGTCCTCAACCTCCAAGAGTAACAAATGCTCACGAAGAACAAGCTTGGAGATGAAATCAAGTGCTCAAACAACTCAAATCACACTCAACCCGAGTACTACCCTCTCTCACACCCAACCCTTCACTCAAAGGGATCACTAAGATCTAGGGTTAGAGGGCTTTTGGGAGCTTAAGATTACTAAGAATCCACCTCAAAGCACCCAGAACCAGCCCAAAAGCTCTCTTCTAACGGCTACCCAAGAGGGGCTTTAAATAGCCATCCCCAAAACTAGCCGTTTGAATCATGCAAACCCGGATACTCCGGACTATTTACCGGAGTGTCCGGACTAAATGTCCGGATACTCCGGATTGACCTAACCGAGAGACCCAACTGGATACTCCGGATGGACTCAACCCGACGAAAAAAGAGCATAACTTTTGATTCCGGACTCCGATTTAAGTGATTTTAGACTCTATTGAAAGCTAAGAACAAGGGCTACACGACCAATAAGATCTCACTACCCAAATCTCAAAGGATAAATCCAGATTTCACCAAGAATCCAAGAGAGACCTATAACTTTCACTTTCCGGCACCACCAACACCACTCTCTCTCTAAATTTCACAAGGATGGATCATTTGAGCACTTGACATATCTAAAAGTCATTCAACGTCGCATCCCTCTTAATAGTACGGTAATCCTTAGACTCAAATTCAAACGAGAAATCTAAGTCTTACATTCAATCCGCATGCCGTCTTCTCCGTGGATGCAATGTGCATGATGTCTTTTACCAAATGATTGATGACATCTTCGCCTTGTCTAACTTGACTCGATTCACCTCATGAGACTCTCATCCTATCGACCTTGACTTGATCATCCTCTCCGACGATCTCCACGCCAAGTCGATCTTGACTTAGTCCTCAACTCTTGGTGACACCGCCGTCTTGTTGACTTCGACTTGACTGTCATCCTTCAAGCTACATTGGTCATCATACACACACGGGATCTAATTCTTTCCAAACCACTCATGAAAAACATTAGTCCCAAAAAGCTCAATAGATATGAATAAATTGATATTTGTGAGCAATTAATTACCACAAGTGTTTCATATAGAGAAGCACAATATAAATGGAAACACTTGACATAAGAAATGTTTTCTACTAAGTGCATCATGATGAATATGTAATTGATCTATATGCACTAGAGAGATAATTGCCGATATGATAAATCAATTAAATCATGGCAAGGATCACAGTCTTTACTTAAATGAAGCACATGATATAATATACACAAATTGTGCATGCGCAACTAATATTTGGAATAAGAGTAAATATGTGATCCAACACTAGATTAAACTTCACTAAGAGAATTGCATGAGAAGATATACAACTAAAACATGCATGCACCAAGTCAATCTATAGCAATATGAAGTTTAACTCTAGTTAATACATGCATACTAAAAACAAAGCACATAATGAACTCAAATGAATATATATGCACAATTAAATATGACATGAACCAATGTGCATATATATATAATCAACACGCTACTTGGAGTTCACTATGCATTTGCACAAAAGGAATGCAATAACAAATATAGAAGAGATACCAAAATTGCATACCTTAACTTTGCTTAACCATTCCACTTGATTTTTGATTTTCCTCTAAATAGATGAGACTAATACTCAACTAGGCAATGACATGTTAGTCTCATAGCAATATAATCATATTAGAGGTTTGTCACTTGTTAAGCACTAAGTTAAGCATTTACTCAATTACATAGATTGTCATTATATGGGTTTGTCATTAATCACCAAAATAACATAAGTGCCTAGATGCACTTTCAGAGATTTATAGCAGCCTATAGATTCGTCGGCAGATCCTAATGACCCATTTTAAAAAACAAAATAGAAACCGAAAATACGACCAAATTTTCCGAATTTTACACGTTGCATCGTGGTGCGTGACACAACGTAGCGCATTACTCTAGCTGATAGATCTTAAAGCCAGGAGGATTCAGGTGCATTTAGGTCCTCCGAAAAATTACAAATCGCGTTTAGGTCCTTGCAGCGGTTTTTTAGTAAAATAGATCCAAAAAATATCGAAATTATGTTTAGGTCCCCCACACGCTTTTCTAAAAAACACAGATTCGTCAAAGATTTATAGCCAAATTGGAAATCGCGTTTAGGTTCTTTCGTCGATTTTTTAGTAAAATAGACCCCAAAAAATTGGAAATTATTTATATCTCTCCTTGTGGTTTTCTAAAAAAACGCAGATTCATCAAGGGCGCGGTTTTCTAAAAAAACATAGATTCATCGAAGGTTTATAGCCAAATTGAAAATCGCGTTTCGGTCTTTTCGTCGATTTTTTAGTAAAATAGACCTCAAAAAATTTGAAATTACGTTTATATCTCTCCACACGGTTTTCTAAAAAAAATGCAGATTCATCGGAGGTTTATAGCAGCCCATAGATTCGCCGGCAGGTCCTAACAACCCTTTTTTTTAAAAAAAATGAAAATCTAAAATACGACTAGATTTCTCGAATTTTACATGTTGTGTCGTCGTGCGTGACACAACGTAGCGCTATTACTCGCCGATATATCTTAAAGCCGGGAGTATTCAAGCGCATGCAGGGTGCCACGTTGCCGGTTTCCTGAAAAATAAAAAAATGCGGATAGGTCCTTCCACCGGTTATTCTGCAAAGAGGACTCCGTAGTTACACAAGTTCAATGTGGGTGCCGGTTCTTTCGGCCCAGAAGATTTAAAAATTTTTGGAATCACGAGCGGGTCCTTCCACCAGTTATTTTGCAAAAAAACGCCAGTTCTTTCGATCTGGAAGATTTAAAAAAATGTGGAATCATAAATAGATCCTTTCGCCGGTTATTTTGAAAAAAGAGACCTATGACTCCACAAATTTGATTTGCAAAAAACTCGTGCCAATTTTTTTCCTCGCCGGCATCGCGTGCGTCTCAACCTAGTAAGAATATTATAGCGTGTGGGATTGTCGGCCAACCGACTACGCCACGTCATCTTTTTCACAAAAGGTTCTTTACAAAATTCAAAATTACGCTTAGATCCTTTGGTCAGTTTTTGATAGAAAGGACCTGGGAAAAACCAAAAATATATGTAGATCCATTCGTGGTTTATGTTCAAGTCCTTCCGGCGATTTTGCGATCTTTAGCAAAATGGACCAAAAGAAAAATAGAATTGCACTTAGATCTCAAGAGATCGGTTTTTAGCAAGCTAAACCCGAAGAAAAACAAAATTACACTTGGGCAATAAATCTATTATTGGATAATAAAATGACTGTTTATTGGTGACAAAAAACTTATATATTATGTTGTTCTCGTTGTCAAGAAGCTACCGAAAAAACCATTCATGAATTGGAGCTGTCAATAAAAAATTATAGCTAAAACAAAAAAATCTATGTACAAACTAGAAATGCATTTACTGGTTGGTTTAGCTACATACTGATGGACTTAGTTAACTGGAGCAGTTTGTTGCACTAATTAGTAGCATACATAGCTCGGTTGGGCTGAGTTAATTGGTCCAAGACATACAATAAGCTATTCTACACATATGTACATAATAGTATATATATAAATTTGGTATAAAGAGTGCACTAAAACTACACACACATACATACATACATATATATATATGTATATATATATATGTATATATATATATATGTATATATATGTATATATATATATGGAATAAAGAGTGCACAAAAACTAACCACCTCGCTTGACTATCCTTAAAAATTCTCCATTTTCATTATATATATATATGTATATATATATATATATATATATATGTATGGAATAAAGAGTGCACAAAAACTAACCACCTCGCTTGACTATCCTTAAAATTCTCCATTTTCATTATATATATATATATATATATATTACAATACTACATGTCCTTGGACTATGGTCAGTAATCTCAGTTTATGTTCCAGGGATTGGAGTGCATGTTATCTGAGATAATGAAAATGGGAATTTTATGATAGTCAACGAGGTGATTAGTTTTATCTTAGATAATGAAACTAACCACCTCGCTTGACTATCCTTAAAAATTCTCTATTTTCATTATCTCAGATAACATGCACTCCAATCCCTGGAACATAAACTGAGATTACCGACCATAGTCCAAGGACATGTTGTATTGTACTATTTTGCCCGCGCGCCGTCGTGTTCTTTGCAATGGCGAATGAAACTTGCCCACCTGATGAGTGTCTTAGAGGCGAAGTAAGATGTTTTGCAGCTTCTTTCTACAGTTGCACGTACGAAACACTTTGATTATTGCAAGCAGCGTGGGTTCACTAGCTGTTACATATGAGCTTGCCCACCTTTGCAAGGTGAAGATTACATTCTATAGTGCCATTCGGAGATTCAGAAGACACCAAAGTCTGAAAAACTACGCGAATGGTAAGACCATAGATTGGCATTTATGCTATTCGGCTTGTTAATAATGTTTTGTATTAAGGAGATTAATGAATATCATCTGTAACTCTTGTCGTATGCATGTTTAATATTTCATTTCCACACAGGTACTTTTTTTTCTATGCTTCAAAAAGCTATTAAGGAGCATATTGTTGTTGAGCTGACAAATCTCTATGATCGCTTTTTTGTCACCACAAAAGAATGCAAGGATAAAGTGACTGCAGCTTGCTTGCCTTGTTTTGATGGAGATTATTGGGCAGGAGCTTCAGAAGATATATATGATCAACCAACTTCGCCTCGAAGAAGATGGCCGAAAGCTGCAGAAGGGGAAACTAAAGAAGACTTCACAAAAAGAGCTTTGAGAGCTGCCGGCCACACCGATCTAAGTGGGAATCATCTTGCCTCGTTCACACAAAGGGTATATATACAGTACAGGATGCACCCTTCTATGAGTACCTTCCCAAACTTTAGTTTTTAATATATATAGCCGTGTTCAATATTTTCTATCCCAATATAAGCTATACAAATCTTAAAAGCAAAAAAGAAATAAGTAATTATCATCTAGTCTTCATTCATACTTTAATATTTATGTAATTGTCAAAAAGAAAAGCATAGAAGCACTTCTCATATATGTATATATGTACTGTAAGCTTTTACTACTGCACAGACTATAAAGGCTACTGAAGGCTTAGTATAATAGTAAAATATATATATACATATAGTACAATCTATCTATACAAATAGTAAAATCTGTCACCAGACAACAAAATGGTTGTTTATTAGTGAGACTTGTATCATTATATTGCTCTTATCATTAGTAAGGCCGTTTATGAATCAGAACTGTCAATAAAAAGTTATATATAGGCGAAATATTCTGTGCAAACCGCCAATTCCATGAAAACTCAATGGAAACCACTTGTAGAAGTTTTGAAAAATTCTCAAAAAATTGCCATATGTAGGGGAGGTGAACCTCTACAACCCTACAAAATTTGAAGTTGAAACTCAATCGTATTTGAAAGATATGAAAAAGACAAACAGCAAAAAGAATAGTGCCAAAACAGTAAAAATTACTATTCATGCTGACTTTGTATTTTTCATATCTTTCAAATGCGATTGAGTTTCAACTTCAAATTTTGCAGGATTGTATAGGTTCACCTCCCCTACATATGGTAATTTTTTGAGAATTTTTCAAAACTTCTACAGGTGGTTTCCATGGAGTTTTCATGGAATTGGTGGTTTGCACAGAATATTTCGCTATATATATATATGTATATATATATATGTATGTATGTATGTGTGCGTCAGCCAGTAACGCAGACCGATTGAACTATGTATCTTACTAATCAGTGTATCGGACTGTTCTAGTTTGCCTAAGCCATGCATTATTATCTTGTTTACTACATTTTACTACAGCACAATGAATGAAGTTACTACTGAATCAGTAAGGGGTTGTTTGGTTACCGTTTCATACGAGCCTAGCCACGGGAGCCTGCACCGCCCGACCTAGCTCTGGGGAAACGGTCATGGAGCTCATTTCCCACGAGCCTGGCTGCGAGTGTTTTGTGCATCATGCTGGTCTGGCTCCGCACCCTCGCACAGGCAACCAAACAGTCATCTTGCATGCGTGGGTGCAGGCTCATGCGATACAACGAGCAACCAAACGCTGGTTCCCTGTCTTCTGCGAGTCTGGCCGCGTGGAACCAGGCAACCCAACAGCCTCTAACATGGCCAAGCCAATTAATAAATGTGTTTCTTAGTTTGTACATGAATCCATTTTTTTCTTTATTTTAGTCATAACTTTTTATATATATAAATATAATTTAAATATGGTATAAAGAGTGCACAAAAACTAACCACCTCGCTTGACTATCCTTAAAAATTAGGAGAAACTAGCGCTCGGACGTCTAATTTCTGTTCATCCCATCGAATGGCTCTTGTAACATTTTTTTCCTACGCTTGCAATATTTTTTGCCAACGCGTGCAATATTTTTTTGAACGCTTGCAACATCCGTTTACTGTAGCGCATTTCACTGCTTGTTGAAGGAAAATGTTGCACGTGTTGTAACAAAATGTTGCACGTATAGAAAAAAAATGCTGCAACACGTTCGAAAATTTTAGACGTCCGAACACAAGTCATTCCGTTAAAAATTCCCCATTTTCATGGTCTCAGATAGCATGCACTCCAATCTATTTGACATAATTAAACTGAGATTACGGACCAAGGTCCAAGGACTTATAGTATTGTAGTATTTTGCCCGTCGTGTTCTTTGCAATGGCGAATGAAACTTGCCCACCTGATGAGTGTCTTACAGGCGAAGTAAGCTGCTTTGCTTCTTTCTACAGTTGCACGTACGAAACACTTTTAGTTCCTACGCAGAGCAGTCAGCATAGATCTCCTTACAGTGATTGAACACACCAAAGGCACCAAAATGTGCTAGAGGGTGCATCACCCTTTTCTACTCATAGGAATAATTACTCTTTATGTTGTATCTCACAACGTAGGGAGTATCTCGTGTAACGACGGGTATATATATGTAATATACAAGCATATAAGACTAGCTAAGTAGTATTTACATTTTTTCAGAGGTGATATGTATATTTTTTGATATACTCCTTTTTATATCCATATATAAAGGGATTTGTAAAATGCGCTAAAAACTATGTACTCTCATGCAATTTTTTATGTGGTTCATATTGGAATATCTTATAATTAGTATATGAGTGTATCCAAAGTGATAAAGGAGTATTTCAAGTTCGTTTAGGTAGTATTTCAGAGGTAGGAGTAACTACACCCGGGAGTAAAAGATATTTTTCATATATATATACACACACATTTTACTTTTGACTCTATTCTGAATGAAATTATAAATCTAATCCTCTTCTCGACTATAGAAACACCATCAGATAATACATATCACTGAACGCACTCCCCCTACCTCGGTAAGTACCTACAGAGCTCAGGTACCGCAGCAGTTATACTTGCCAAGGTTGGGTGCTAGGTACTCCGTGTTGCCGAGTTTGGGTATCGTAATAGCTCGTCTGCTATGGTAGATACAGTGCTAGCAACCTGCTACGATAGGATAGCGTAGTGGATAATATATGTCACTTGTTAATGTTTCTACAGTCGAGAAGGAAGCTAAATTTGCAATTTCAATAAGAAAGATGCCAAAAATGAAAAAAAATGTGTAAAAGGTCAAAGCTTCCCAAATTTAGTATTGTAATTTGTAGTAGCAGTATTTCTCAAACTCAGTAGACCTCATTTGTCACAAAGGATAAAATTCCTATGTTCTAAGTATGCCTGGAAAAAGCAGCTTGCGAAAATAGGTTAGAGCTTCTCGTGGAAAAACCGCAGAGATCAAACTCTTGCGAATAAATTACGATCCGTAACGGACAGCGGCTATCAGGCCATTCTCAATGGGTAGTTTCTTAGGTAGTATCTACAGATAAGTGAATGTATTAAATATGTGGTGTTTCTAGTGAGATATCATAGTGGATATTGTCTACTAGTAATCCAAGGGTATTAATTATCTAGATGTTTTGATCCAATGCAAACCTCAATTATGTTGTGTATTTTATTTTATACGTATATGAAAAGAGATATATAGGATATTGGTTGATCTAGCAAGCCACAATGACAAACATTTGATCACACAATTAAGTATATCACGGGATTAATAAACATTTGATCTAGCAAGCCACAATGACAAATATTTTGTGCGCAGGACGATCCAAATGCCACAACAAATCAATGTAGGGCCCACAAAATATGTAGGGGAGACATCCAGGCCATCCCAATGCTGTTTTCAGTGGTTTCTAACTGCATTGGTTCTCTATAAGAATGGTTTCTTATATAAGACATCACTTCAATCTCTTTTATCAATAAATAACTTGTCAACTCAGCATAGTGTCTATATGGCATAGTAATTAATATCTAAAACATCATCTAAAAAACTCTATTGGAAATGCCCTCATGCTCAGATGCTCTATTTCATGGTAAGATCGTAACAACGTGCGGAACTCTGCTAAGTTATTGAAAACAGTGGCCTTTCCGAATTCCAAACGCTGTAAATAAAAGCCTCCAAGGACAAAAGATTGGTGGAAAAGACAGTGCCTTAGAAAGGAGCATGGAGGACGTGGTTACCTAGCCTTTTAAGTACGACGACCTGCTCATGCATCTCGGATACCCACCAAACAAAGTCTATGGGTCAAGCCTTCCACTACTGCTGCTTAAATAGTCTCTGAATCTCTCTCACAGTATGTTGCTATAATGCTTGATCAGTGCTGTTGAATCAATGGTCTATATATAACTGTTTAAATTGTAGTCGCAACGAAACTGCATTAGATCTCTTTGCTCGCTGCCATTTCTGTAAAAGCTGGATGCATTGCGTCTAATGCTAAGCAAAGGATTTCAGAGTACTTGTGCACAACTTTTCTTGGTTCATGTTTCACTTCAGAAAAGAACATTCATCGGTCCACCTCAGGTATCCGGCACTCCCTCGGTTCATAAACTCTCATTTTCTACCGCACACAGAACCTTTCTAACATCACTAATATATAAGCATTTGAATTAATTTTTTTGAATTAATTTGATGCCTCGGAAAAATAAAAAACAACAACTTTCAAAAAGGAACATAAGCACTGTTTGATTTTTACAAAAATCAACATACTTGATCATGCTCTGAATTTTTTTACGACACAAAAGTATTACCTCAAATTCATCCACAAAAAGTTTCAAAATATTTTAACGTAGTTACATAGCTCAATCAAAATTTGGAAGCTTTGACTATAAAATGAAATCTAAAAACAAAAATCAGAAAATCCAATTATGGAAAGCGCCTTTTGGGGAAGTTGTTTTCTTTGCTAGAGATGCGTAACCTCGGGAAAGCCACCTTCCCACTTTTGCCCCCCTCTTCTTCTCCCTTTGCCGCCTGGGCCCAGGCCCCCCAGTCGGCTGCCCAACGCGCTCGTGCTCGCCCCCGCCTTGCCCACCCACGCACCGTGCACGCACGCGTCCCCACAACCAAGTCCTCCGATCCACACTGCATCTTTGCTGATGCCTGCCGTGGCAATCCCTAGCTCACCCCGCCTGGCCTTGCCGTGCTGTTTGCACCAGTTTTTGGAAACTACGAGAAGAATCGGCAGAAAAGCATAAGTTTGGATAAAGCACGAAGCGCGGTTGGGAAGTTTGAATGGTATACGGATAATATCTGGAAACAGAGTCCAATAAGGAAACTATAGCCGATTCGGATTAGGTTGACATATTGGTTCCGGACTTGGATCGGCTGATGAGTATATAAGGCACGCCGAGGCTGTTTGAAAAAACACGGACAGACAACCAAACCACATCTGCTAGTTTTTCTTTTATAGTTTTTAATCCTTTAGCTCTGTAATCTTTCCTTTGTAAGTCGATATTGATCAAATAAAGTTGCGAATCGCCGATTGTTTGATCATCATCGATTTCTTTAGGTTTGATTTATTCTGTCTTGTTGCGCATCGCCTTTTCAGAATCGATCTGCCTTTTACCCTCGGATTAGTCTTAATCGACTAATCTAGTTACCCTTCTAATCGGCTTTCTGGCTGATTCTTGATTTTAGCCGATTCACCCCGAGGATCGGCTTGATTGAATTTCACAACTCTTTCCCTTATCGATTGCAGGGTCAAATCGATTGGCACGCCACGTACACTTGAACCGGCGTTAAGTCGGTGTGTTGCAACCAGAAACCTTCTTCACGTTTTTGGCGTCAACACATTTTTGGCACGCCCGGTGGGACAGATCGGAAAGATGACTGCAGGGTCAAGTTTCACAATGCACATTTTAACAATTATTTTAACAATTGAATATATTTATTATTCTAGTGAATGTTCTATCCACCATCACTAGTATATTGGCTCTATCCACACAGTATAAAAGATTAAGGTAAACCAACTCATGACTCTATCCATCATGATCAAAACAGGTTCCATCTACCTGATTGGCTCAATCCGCCAAATAAACATCCGAGAGTTCTAACCACTCCCGAATCCCAAAACATCAGTTATTTTTAAAACCAAAACCAAGTCTACCAGTATGAAAGCATTCTTCGCTTTGCCTTTGATCGTAGGCACAGCTATTCGAATAGTTTTTACACTCTGCAGAGGTGTACAGCTTTACCCATATGACATGATCTTCTCTTAATGCCAAGCTATTAACACACTTCCTTTGGTCTGCTGGCAGAGAGATCATGACAAGGCTTTTACAATGTATACATCTAACCCGACTCACCACCGAGGTTTCACATTGTTAGGGTTCCACCACCAAGATCTGAAGCCCCTCTTGCGCCGTGTGGGAAAATACGACTTGCCTCCATTCGGCACCCACATTCCACCATCTGGTGAGTCTAAGTTAGGTTTCTACAAATTATTCAGCCAGGTCGTACCCATCTAGACTTGTGGTTGCACGGTAATGATTAGAATGGACAATCATAAGCGTCGGTCCTTAAATTAATTAGGGCGGCTTTCACAAACCGGAACCAGTGCTCCATCCGCACCCGCCAAATAAACCATTCCGCCCTAATCTAAACCATTTTTATTTTATTTTTATTTTGCAATCACAGCAGCAAGAACCTTGCTACTATTTTGTTAAAACACATTTTAACAACATTTTAGAATTTATCCCACCATATGCATTTTTTATCAATACAATCCTAAGCATAATCTAACGCACTAAACAAAATATATCACAACCTAATATGATCATGATATATCATAGCAACCTAAGGTTACAAATAAGCATGGATTTCAATATCAAGGTGGTAATAACAATTCGGATTAACTACCAACCTATATTTAACATCATCATTATATAAATAGCAATGCATGTTGTAAAACATTGTAAAACATTTGTAAACCATAGGATCAACGTGCATCAAGGAGACTTGCCTTCGTCGACGAGGTGTGATGCGCTGCTCTGAAAGTCTTCTCCTTCGTCGGCGACGACGACTTCTTCTTCGACTACGCGCAAAACGGAGCACGAAATAAATAACTGAAAATAAATAAAAACTAAAAATTATAAAAAAAATATTGGCAGATAGATCATGAATTTAGGAATTTGAATGAGCTCAAACGGAGTTCGTATGAGAAAGAACGGAATTTTTGAAGTTTCGACGGAAAAGATGAACAACACTCAAGCTACAGTATCACTCGGTGCTACAGTACCTGCTCGGTGCTACAGTAGAACTCACGATGGCTGCATCGGCAGAGCTACAGGTGATATTTGTGCAAGAAAGGAAGGGGATGGAGGGGTTGGGGAAAGTGAGCACCGGAAAGATCTCGACAACGCGAATCCAACGGTGGTGCCGGAATTTGCAGAAGACGACCAGAGAGCTCGCAATCGGCGCCAGAAGCGACGAACAACCCGACGAACAAACTCGAAATTCGGAGTCAATCTGCAACGAAAATCAAATCCGATTGAATGGTTGTGATCACAGAGGCAAAGCGCACAAAGTGACGCGGGTAGTTTACCCAAAAGCTCACCGGAGTAAAAGTTGGCTCGCCAGTGTCTTTGGAGTGCACCGAATGACGGTTTTTGTGGGTTTTGGGTAGGAATACAGAACTAAATCAATGGGAAAAGTTGAGCACGGGGTAGAGGACATCAAGACACAGCTTTTGAGTACTCGCACGTCTGGTGGGGTGGAGAAACTTCCACGATAATGGCCTGGCAATGAATTTCCATTAAGGGTTAATTACGGCCGTTTCACTTGGATTAAGGATGGCTAATAGCAAGGGAATGAATCCTTGTATCAATGTCTTCATAATGCTTCATATCCCAGCCGTTTTGGATGATTATGGTGGAAGTTATGAGTGATTGAAGATTTGCTTGTCATGGGGAGAGGAGATACAAGCTCGGGAAGATGAACAGCACACGTGAGGAGAGAGAAAAAGAAAAAGATCCGGGTGAGGAAAAATGGATCGAGTTGGATAGAGAGAACTTGATCAAAGGAAGATTTTCAGGTTTTGGGACTTTCCGATAATTTTTAGAAATTGATTTGGAATTTCAAATGAAGTTTAGAATTGAATTTTGAATTGGAATTGAGCCAAATAAAATAATAATCCAAATAAAATCCGAACTATGAATTAATTAATTTTAAAATAAATTTTTGGAAAAACCAAAAAACTGGGATGTTACAAACCTACCCCCCTTAGATAGAATCTCTACCCCGAGATTCAGACGAAGAAGGAAAAAGATCAGGAAACTCTGCTCTCAGATTCTCTTCTCGCTTCTAGGTTGCTTCCTTCTCAAAATAGTTGCTCCACTGAACCTTGCAAAACTTGATTACACGGCTCCTTGTTCGACGCTCTGCTTCATCCAAAATCCTGACTGGAAACTTTGGATAGGTGAGATCCTCCTTTAATTCTATTTCTTCAATCGGCATCTAATTTTCTGGAACTCTGAGACATTTCTTCAACTGAGACACATGGAAGACATCATACACATCTGACAACTGTGGAGGAAGTCCCAATTTATTCGCAACTTCTCCTTTTCTAGCAATCACTGGAAATGGACTGATGTAGCGAGGTGCAAGCTTCCCACTGACTCAGAAACGACACATTCCTTTGAGAGGTAAAACATTCAGATACACATTGTCACTGGGTGTAAAACTCAAATCCCTACAACGATTATCAGCATAGCTCTTCTACCTCGACTAAGCTGTCTTAAGATTCTCACGAATTGTCCGAACTTTCTCTTTTGCTTCTTTTAAGATATCAGGTCCAATAATTTGACCACCATCTGCTTCTTTCCAGTACAGGGGTGTTCGACACCTTCTCCCATAAAGAGCTTCGAACGGTGCTATTTTCAAACTTGATTGATAACTGTTGTTGTAGGAGAATTCGGCATATGGCAAATTGAAAGACCATATGGAGGTCTATCCTTGTGTGTGATGAGTAATTGACAAGAGTTGAGCTTGGTTTGATTTGAAATTGAGTTTGATTTGAATTGGATTTCGATTTGAAGCAATTTGAGTGTTGGTTGCTTTTCCTGTGTGCTACTGGCACGAAGCGTGCCGGACCATTGAGCTAATTATGATTGATTAATGATTTGGGATAATCATTGAATATCTTTGTGGGCAATGCTATGTGAAAGGTTTTTCCTTGTCTTTGATGGTTGCAGGGCGACGATGCTAGGTCATGGTGAGGCGGAGGATGACCGGGACTAGGCGAGGAGTGTCGGAGGTCGAGACGGTCGGAGATCGCTGGAAGATGATCGGAGATGGAGTCCGGCAAGCCAAGAAAACAAGGAAAGGAGATGATGCTAGCTAGATGCAGCGTGGATCAATGAGGGCCGTCGGATTGCGGTCTAGTTGATAGGTTAGCGGGTCTAGGTAGTATGCTTTGAAAACGTGCAAGAAAACCCAAGTATGTGTGTGGGTTTTGGGTTAGCCCTTGCATGGCTGTGTG
This sequence comes from Guadua angustifolia, assembly GCA_036346375.1. Taxonomy (NCBI): domain Eukaryota; kingdom Viridiplantae; phylum Streptophyta; class Magnoliopsida; order Poales; family Poaceae; genus Guadua; species Guadua angustifolia. Next base: position 18,496 of record JAYEVE010001570.1, read on the forward strand.
TGTGGGTTAATCCTAACCCTTAGATGAGTGCTCTAGGGTTGAGGGACTCATCCAAGGGTGGTAGGTGGCCCAAGAGTAGTAGAAATAGGGGTGGAGGGTAGCCTCCTCCCCTTGAAGATTTGAGTTGCTCCTTTGAGCTTTGCCCACATGAAGTGAGGTTTTGTAAACCTTTCCACCAGAAATACAAAGAAATTTCTTTACATTATTGTGAATTTAAATTCGCATTTACATTATGTCTTTACTTTACATAATTTAAATTCAGCATTTACGTTCGCATTTACTTTCCGCAATCTACATTCATGCAATTTGGATTTGCCTCCTCCTTCTAAATTATGATCTTGGATGTTTTGAGTGTGTTTATATGGTTTTATATCTCTTTTTCACTCTTTGATTGAGTAGAGATCATCTTTTCTTTCAAGTTCCAACTCTGTCCAGAACTTGTTCTTCGCGCAGCAGTTAGTGTTTGATGTTTATAAAAATCTAGAAAAATCCTTTTTACGTGATTATTCTTGGAGCTTGTGAGTAACTCATATATACATCTGTATAAAAATTTTGGAGTTCACTTGATGCACCGTGTGGGCTCCATGAGGTGAAAACCGAGCCCCAAACTCTCTGCTCGAAGTTTCCTGACTGTCTGTGATCTTTGATTTTTGATGAATTTTGTGTAAGGTATTGTGAAGTGAAATTTGGTGGAGTTCTTCATGACTCATCTTCTCATAGGAAAAAAATTTCTCATAATTTCTTGAGCTGCAGAGACTCACCAAACTCCTGTTCAAAATGAAGACAGTTTCTGGAATTTCTGCTCTTGCTTTTCTAAAAGTGGCTTTTATGATTTGAATTGATCTTTTTCTAAAAGCAAGGGTAGATTTGATTCCTTCTTGATTTGGACACTAGACAACCAGAATTGTGACTAAAAAATCCCCACATATTCTATAGAACTCATCCATGCATGCTAGGGGTACACATAGTTGTCTAGTTGTTCGGGTTTTTCACGATTTTCTTTGCGCGATCTTTTCAAGGTTTTAGTTGGAGTATTTTGGGGAAAATTTATTTGTGACCATTCACCCCCTCTGTTCGCCATCTCGATCCTTCAATTGGTATCAGAGCCGGTTTTGCTCTTCCATAGATCTTGACCGGTCTCGAGAGCCATGGCGACAGACAAGTATTCCACCAAGCCTCCCATCTTTTGCGGTGTCGATTTTCCTTTTTGGAAATCCCGGATGGAGTCATACATCACTGCCCAGGGCTTCCTGATATGGCAGAAGGTGAAGCTCCCATATGAGGTTCCTGCCGATGAGAACGTCACGGCCGGCAATATGGCTGACGTTGAGGCAAATGCTAAGGCAAGGAACATTCTCATACAGAGACTCAGCCGCAGTGAGTATGATCGGATCTCTCACCTGCGATCCGCTCATGAGATTTGGGTGACCCTCGATGCATACCATGAGGGCACTACCCAAATCAAGACCGTGAGGCAGGATCAACACAAGCGTGAGTACAACAAGTTTGAACAACACGCTGGTGAGAGTCTTGACGAGTGTTTCGGTCGATTTACTAAAATTTTGAGCAATCTCCGGGTAGTTTGTGGCACATACCCTGACTCGGATAATGCTCGTCATTTCTTGATCGCACTCGATCTTCGTGTTTGGGAAATGAAAGTGACCACCATCAAGGATACTACCGACTTGTCGACCCTGACTCTTGACGGGCTTTATTCCCGACTTAAGACTCATGAGATCGACGTCATCTCTCGCAAGACGAAATCACAGTCGATGGCCTTGGTCACCGATCCCATTGGATCTTCTCTTGATTCTTCTGTTGGTTTTTCCCTCTCTGCACTTTGCGAGCTAAGCGATGACCAACTGGACAAGTTTCTAGAAACTGAGCTTGCTCTTTTAGCTCGCAAGTTTTCTCACGCCTACAAGAGGGTGAGAGAGAGGAAGAGAGGTGGTGGGATCACCTGCTTCGAATGTGGCGGCCCCAACCACATTCGAGCGAATTGTCCCAAACTGGAGAAGGGCAAGAACGACTCCGGCGGTTCCGGCAAGAACGACTACACCGACAAGAACCGCAACAAGAAGCCTCCAGTTCGCGAGCCAGCGCACGAGAAGAAGTACCGCAACTTCTCGAAGAACAAGAAGCTCTTCCACCGCGTCCTCGCCGCCCTCGACGACATCAGCCTCTCCGACATGGAGACATGGAGCGACGAAGGCGAGGATGATCCGCAAGAGAAGAAAGGCGGCGACGACTTCTCCGGCATGTGCTTCATGGCAAACACCAACGACATCAGCGACTCCGAGCTCTACAGCGACTCGGACGAGGTACCTTCCTATGACCAGCTCAATGAAGCTTTTTGCAAATTAGGAAAATTTCATGCTAGAGCTAGAGCTAGGGTTATGGAGCTTGAGAAGGAAGTAGATACCTTGACTCGGGAGTTAGCTTCTCTTAGATCTTCTCCCTCCCGAGTCACTGATGATTGTTCCTTGTGTGATGCTTTGCTTGTGGAGCTTGAGAACCTAAGGACTTTGCATGATAGTGTGCTAACTGAACTTGAAAGTCTTAGGTCGAAGAATGCTAGCACTTGTACTGTTGATATTTCCTCTCTAGACGCTAGTTTTCTCCATACTCACACAACTGCATCTTGCGAAAATTGCCCTAAGCTACTTGCTGAAATTGATGCTATGAGTTGTCACCTTAGGAAGCTTTCGCTAGAAATGATGAACTTGAATTGCATGCTTCTAAGGATCCAATACTCATGTGAGGGTCAGTAAGCAACTAAAACTTGATAATGAAGCTTTGAATGCCAAGTGTGATCGACTTGCTAAGGACTTACTAGTTAAGTCATATAATGGTTGCTTGCTGTGTATTGGGGTTAAGGATGACGTGGATAAGGTCCATGCAGAGCTTAGGAAGAAGTTAGAGGCCCAGGTTGGTAGAATTAGATATGCTTCTTGTGCTTCCTGTGAGTCTCTCAAATTTGAGGCAGCCATGTTTAGGGAAAAATATGCACGCGCTGTTCGATCCACTTCTTCTGGCTCTTCTTCTACTCCTTCCTCTTGCTCTTCATGCGCCTCACTTTTCCGAGAGTGTTAGTATCTTATGATCACTCTCGAGAAATTTGTTGGAGGCAAGAAGAAGCTTAATCTCATTCTAGACCAGTCCAAGATTAGCAGATTCAATCAAGGTCTAGGATTTGATTACTTGGAGCACGCACGAGCGCATCCGCCTTCAGTTGTACGTGCCTCCAAGAGTGGAGAGATAGTGGTAGCTCCCAGGGTGAGTACCACTGTGTTTAGGTCTCTGGGATTGTCCATGGGACCGAGCGAAGGGTGCTTCTCCTGTCACTTCTGCCTCTAGCAAGGCGAAGTATTCATGCACCTTCTGTAAGAAGGGTGGTCACCTAGTAGATTTCTATTTTAGACGCGCCAAGATCACTAGGCGTGAGCGTGTTGCTGCTCTTAGGGGTATTCAGGGTCATCCCCGGACTCGAGTGCTCTAAGGCGCATTAATCGCTACTAGACAAGTTAGAGAGTCGCCTATTTTTGGGCAACGTCCAGGACTCGGTTTTCATGCTGTTCAGTCGAGTTTTAGTCCTAGAGTTGCTCGTGGTCAGTCTTTCCGCCGTCCTCTTGATATTCCTCGTTTTTCCCATCGAGGTAGATATCAGCGGCATGAGGTGTTTTCAGGTAGGAGATTTAGGCAGCCTCGTTGGGATGGTCCGGCCTTTGCACCACGGCGGGCCAAACCAATGACAGCTCTTACATCTTCTACTAGAGTTGCTTCTTCTGATCTTGTGAGAGTCAAGCGTCAGAGAGACACTAGAGTCCAGTCTTCTTCCTCTGTGGCTGGTACTTTGAGACGTCGTGTAATTCAGTATTTGGTTCCCAGGTCCTCACTTTATCCCAGTACTGAGTTTTCTCTCTCTCCTTTGACTTGATCAGGTTCGTCGGATGGGGAAGGGAGATGTTTGGATTGTTGACTCCGGTTGTTCTCGCCATATGACCAGAGACTCTCGTTGGTTCTCTTCCCTAGTCCGAGCACCCGGTGATGAGTTGATCACTTTTGGGGATGCTTCTTCAGGTAGAGTCATTGCTAAAGGTACCGTCTGCTTTAATGAAAATTTTATTCTTAAGGACGTTGCCTTAGTGAGTAAGCTGCAATATAATTTGCTTTCTGTTTCTCAGCTTATCGATGACTCTTTCGAGGTAAGCTTTAAGTGTAATGCTTGTAGAATCCTTGATTCATCAGGAGAGTTAGTTTGCGGGATTTCTAGATTTGGGAGAGTCTTTCGTGCTGATTTTTCTGTTTCTTCTGGAGACTCTCTTCGGTGTTTGATTGCTTCTGAGTCCCGTGATCTCTCCTTCTGGCATAGGAGACTTGGTCACATTGGTTTTGATCATTTGACCAGAGTTAGTAGCCGCGATATTATTCGTGGTTTGCCCAAACTCAAGATAGTCAAAGACTTAGTTTGCTCTCCCTGCCGATATGGCAAGATAGTTACTGCTTCTCATCCTCCAGTCACCGTAGTAATGACTGATGCACCAGGACAGCTTTTACACATGGACACTATTGGTCCATTTTGAGTGCAACAATCGGAGGGAAGTGGTATGTCCTTGTCATTGTTGATGATTTTTCAAGGTATTCTTGGGTATTTTTCATGGCCTCAAGGATGAGACTTTTCTCACTTCAGGATTTGTTAGTAGGTTGTCTATTGAGCTTCGGATGTATTACGAGCTATCTGCTGATGATAATGGCACGAGTTCAAGAACTCCTACTTTGAGAGATTCTGTAGAGTATGGGTTAGAGCATCGGTTCTCCTCTCCATACGTCCCTCGGCAAAATGGCGTAGTGGAAATGAAGAATAGGACCTGGTTGAGATGGCAGACGATGCTAGACGAGTACAAGACTCTAAGAAGTTTTAATGAGGCTATAGCTCCGCTTGTCATGTTTCCAATCGCGTTTTCTTGAGAGCACATTTGCATCATACTTCTTATGAGTTGAGGTATGGGCGAAAGCCCAGTGTTTCTCATTTTCGCGTTTTTGGTTGCAAGTGTTTTATCTTGAAGTCTGGTAACCTAGATAAGTTTGAGTCTCGTTCTTCTGATGGTATCTTTCTGGGTTACTCGACTTCCTCTCGTAGCTATAGGGTCTGGAGTTGTGATGCGAATAGGATCATAGAGACCTGTGACGTGACCTTTGATGAGGCTAGCCCAGGAACTAGACCTGATATTTCAGGCTCTTCTTATCCCTCTGAGACCATCATTGTAGAGGATGAGGATGATGGAGATGATGGTGTTCCTCCTGATCCAATCTCCTCTACACCTGAGGTGCCTCCTGTTTCCATTTTTGCACCTCAGAAAGATCAGTCTTTGCCTTGAGACTCTCCTTCAGCGAGTGGCTCTGTTCCTTCCTCTTCTGCTCAAGAGGTAGAGGCCACATCTGCTTTTGGACCTCCTCGCCACATTCAGCGTTCTCATCCACCTGAGCAGATCATTGGTGATCTGTTTGAGCGGGTGACGCGCTCAAAATCAGGCTTATCTTCTTTCTGCCTTCACTCTGCCTTTGTTGCCTCTTTTGAGTCAAAGGATGTTACTCATGCATTATCCGATGAATCATGGATTAATGCTATGCATGTGGAACTAGAGAACTTTGAGAGGAACAAAGTTTGGCAGCTTGTAGAGCCCCCATCTGGTCATAATGTCATTGGGACCAAGTGGGTGTTCAAAAACAAGCAGAGTGAGGATGGGGTTGTCGTTCGCAACAAGGCTAGGTTAGTTGCATGGGGCTTCACTCAAAGTTGAGGGTCTTGACTTTGAGGAGACCTTTGCCCTGTAGCTAGACTAGAGGCGATTAGAATCTGCTTGCATTCTCTGCATCCAGGGCTTCAAGCTCTATCAAATGGATGTCAAGAGTGCATTTCTCAATGGCTTCATTGAGGAAGAGGTATATGTCAAGCAACCTCCAAGATTTGAGAACCCCAAATACCCGAACCATATCTATAAGCTTTCCAAAGCCTTGTATGGACTTAAGCAGGCCCCTAGAGCTTGGTATGAGAGGCTTAAGTCCTATCTTCTCAGTCATGGTTTCAAAATGGGTATAGTAGACAAAACTCTATTCATCAGACACCAGGATTCTCATTTCCTTCTCGTCCAGATTTATGTGGACGATATTATCTTTGGTGGCTCATCTCAGTCTCTTGTGTCTTATTTTTCTGAGGTGATGAGCACAGAATTTGAGATGAGTATGATTGGTAAGTTGAGCTACTTCCTCGGCTTCCAAATCAAGTAGACTCGGGAGGGTACTTTCCTGCACCAAGGTAAGTACACTCGGGACCTCCTGAGGCGGTTTGATATGTCTGATGGGAAGCCTGTGATGACTCCTATGGCCACCATTGCTGTCCTCGAGCCCGATGAGGATGGTGAGCCTGCTGATCAAAAGGAGTTTCGGAGCATGATTGGCTCTCTCTTGTATCTTACTGCCTCGCGGCCGGACATACACTTTGTTGTGTGTATGTGTGCTCGCTTTCAAGCTTCTCCTCGCGTCTCTCATCGCCAGGCGGTGAAGCGCATCTTCAGGTACCTTCGAGCTACCATTGATTATTGTATCTCGTATTCTTCTTCCTCTTGTCTATCCCTTAGAGCCTTTTTCGATCTTGACTTTCTCGGGTCAGTAGGATAGATAGGAAGAGCACTTCGGCACTTGCCAATTCATTGGCACTTCTCTTGTTTCTTGGTCATCTAAGAAGCAGTCCGGAGTCGCACAGTCCACCGCTGAGGCCGAGTATGTTGCTGCAGCCAGTTGCTGTAGCTAGGTGCTCTGGATGAGATCGACCTTGCGGGACTTTGGGTTAGAGATAGAGAGTGTTTCACTTTTCTGTGATAACACTTCTGCTATTTGCATTGCCAAGAACCCAGTGCAGCACTCCCGGACCAAGCACATTGATATTAGATATCACTTTCTTAGAGACCATGTGGAGAAAGGAGACATAGTGCTTCAGTTTGTGGAGAGTGACCACCAGTTGGCCGATATCTTTACCAAGCCTTTGGATAGCTCTAGGTTTGTTGCCTTGAGGAGTGAGCTTGAGTTGTATGCCCTCACGGCCTTCTCGTGAGGGGAGCCGATCAGTATATTATGTATTATATTTTATTTCAGTTTTTCCTTTCTTTTGTATTGCTCTGGGTGCTTATGGGTTTTATTCCTTAGAGTTATGAGTTCACATCACTTAGACTTCTGGCATGCTTTTGCATGGACCTCTCATCTTGTGCTTTAGGTTGCTATCATGCTTAATTAGTCTGTTCTCTTCTCTCTAGGTTGAGTTCACTCACGTCTTATAAGTCTAGCGGTGTTGGGCCCCTAGGTAGACAGGGTCTGTGCACTCATTAGTTTGGGATCTAGAGGTAGCTTCCCTATGTTAGTCATTGGAAGATGAGAGCGAGTCTGAATGTAGTGTTCTCTACTATCTTTTCTATGCTCTATAGCCACCCAGTTCACAGTTTCTTGACTTCTTCACTCCATTCTGTGTTTCTAACTTTAATTGAGTTCTTTTCGACCATTCTTGAGCTTAATCTTGCTAATAACTCAATTTGAACCAGATTTGTGCTTAAAATGGAATCACATGTTGAGGGGAGTTTAAGAATCATCTCATGCATTGCATATAGACTTGATTTTTATGAGCTTTGTCTATTATGCAAATGATCCATGTTTCATTTTATACACCATGCTATATTATGAAGAAAATTACTTGCTTAGATATGTCCAAGTTCATTTATCTTGCTAAGCTTACAAAAATTGAAAAATGAGCGTTAAAAGAAAAACTTGATAAAACATGTTGTGTTTACTTGCTAAAGTTTCTTCTCTAGATGTTTTTGCCATGATTTGTGAAATTCTGGAATTCTCTAGAGTCCCTATAGCAACTTGGGTGAATCTTGTTTGATCCATACTTGAGTCCTTCACTAGCTTAACAATGAAAATGCTAAAATGAAAGTGAAGCAAAATTGACTCTTTTTGTGTGCATTAGACTCAACACTTCACATTCACAAGACGGCTTCTCATTGCACTTGAGATGAACTTGGAATGTGTTGTGTATGACCAAGATCATTCTCTTAAGAGTCCCTCTTGAGATGATCGATTATGGCTTGAGTCAATTGTTTTAAACAATGCAAAAAAAACATATGTGGATAAAGAATGCAAATAATGTCAAACATTTGCACCCCGCTATGTCTTTCAAAGATTCAAAAAAAAATTTGCATACAAGAAACAAAAACAAGCTCGAAGGACCTTGTATAAACTTCTAGATTCTCCAAAGTGTTGAGTAGGTTGAACTCTAGGTTTTCCATTTGATCCTTTGAATGGCTTTGCTTCTAGTTTTGAAACTAATGACAAGTGTTGCTCATGTTCAATCTTGCTAAAAATGATATGGTTTTAATTAAAACTTGCTAGCAAAATGTTTATTTGCACTTAGACATGCCTTAGCTTAGTCTATTTTTTCCATAACTTAGCTTGGTGTCATAACTTGTCTTGTTGGTCACATGGATAATCTTCAAAGCTCCCTTAGGCTGCATTACTTGCATAAAAACAACAAAAAAAGGGGGAGAAAAGAAAATGTCATCCTGATGCCTATATTGCCAAAAGGGGGAGAAATCGTAGAAAAGACATTATTTTGCACTTGATTCTTCTTATTTCTTATGATCTTTGATAATCTTTGCTATATTTCATAGATCATAAGTTGCCAACTTCGTCATGTTCTTGATTTCTATTTCTTTGATCAAGTTTGGCTTTGCATTCAAATTGTTTTCTACTCCTTATTCAAATTCAAAACTTATGCCTTTTTATGTGTTTGTCAATATACTCATCAAGGGGGAGATTGAAAGACCATGTGGAGGTCTATCCTTGTGCATGATGAGTAATTGACAAGAGTTGAGCTTGGTTTGATTTGAAATTGAGTTTGATTTGAATTGGATTTCGATTTGAAGCAATTTGAGTGTTGGTTGCTTTTCCTTGTGCTACCGGCCTAGGGGTAGTAGCACCGGACCATTGAGCGCAATTACGATTGATTAATGATTTGGGATAATCATTGAATATCTTTGTGGGCAATGCTATGTGAAAGGTTTTTCCTTGTCTTTGATGGTTGCAGGGCGACGGTGCTAGGTCATGGTGAGGCGGAGGATGACCGGGACAAGGCGAGGAGCGTCGGAGGTCCAGACGGTCGGGAGATCGCCGAAAGATGATCGGAGACGGAGTCCGGGCAAGCCAAGAAGACAAGGAAAGGAGATGATGCTAGCTAGATGCCGCGTGGATCAATGAGGGCCGTCGGATTGCGGTCTAGTTGATAGGTTAGCGGGTCTAGGTAGTATGCTTTAAAAACCGTGCAAGAAAACCCAATATGTGTGTGGGTTTTGGGTTAGCCCTTGCATGGCTGTGTGTGTGCGGGTTAATCCTAGCCCTTAGATGAGTGCTCTAGGGTTGAGGGACTCATCCAAGGGTGGTAGGTGGCCCAAGAGTAGTATAAATAGGGGTGGAGGGGTAGCCTCCTCCCCTTGAAGGTTTGAGTTGCTCCTTTGAGCTTTGCCCACATAAAGTGAGACTTTGTAAACCTTCCCACCAGAAATACAAAGAAATTTCTTTACATTATTGTGAATTTAAATTCCACATTTACATTATGTCTTTACTTTACGCAATTTAAATTCAGCATTTACGCACGCATTTACTTTCCCGCAATCTACATTCATACAATTTGGATTTTCCTCCTCCTTCTAAATGCTTATCTTGGATGTTTTGAGTGTGTTCATATGGTTTTACATCTCTTTTTCACTCTTTGATTGAGTAGAGATCATCTTTTCTTTCAAGTTCCAACTCTGTCCAGAATTTGTTCTTCGCACAGCAGTTAGTGTTTTATTTTTAGAAAAATCGAAAAAAATTATTTTTGAGTGATTCTTATTGGAGCTTGTGAGAAACTCATATATACATCTATATAAAAATTTTGGAGTCCACTTGATGCACCGTTTGGGCTCCATGAGGTGAAAACTGAGCCCTAAACTCTCTGCTCGAAGTTTCCTGACTGTCTGTGATCTTTGATTTTTGATGAATTTTCTGTAAGGTATTGTGAAGTCAAATTTAGTGAAGTTCTTCACGACTCATCTGCTCATAGGAAGAAAATTTCTCATAATTTCTTGAGCAGCAAAGACCCACCAAACTCCTGTTCAAATTGAAGACAGTTTCTAGAATTTCTGCTCTTGCTTTTCTAAAAGTGGCTTTTATGATTTGAATTGATCTTTTTCTAAAAGCAAGGGTAGATTTGATTTCTTCTTGATTTGGACACTAGACAACCAGAATTGTGACTCAAAAATCCCCACATATTCTATGGAACTCATCCATGCATGCTAGGGGTACACATAGTTGTCTAGTTGTTCGGGTTTTTCACGATTTCCTTTGCGCGATCTTTTTAAGGTTTTAGTTGGAGTATTTTGGGGGAAATTTTATTTGCGACCATTCACCCCCCCTCTGTTCGCCATCTCGATCCTTCACAAATTTTGATCCCAAGATGCACTGTAAGTCAAAGCACAAGCCCTCAACATATCCTCGAGTATTTGATTTACCCTTTCCGTCTAACCATCCGTCGAGGATGGTAAGCGAAGATCAAGTTTAGGTTTGTGCCTAAAACCTCATGCAACTTCTGCCAAAACCTCGAGGTAAACCGGGAACCTCGATCTGACACGATCTTCTTTGGCACACCATGCAAACACATAATTTTGGCCATGTATAGCTCATGAGTTTATCACCGAATATGTTGTCTTCACAGAATAAAGTGTGCAACTTTTGTTAATCGTCCACAATAACCCATATGGAAACATATCTCAGAAGGACCCGAATTTACCAATTTGAATCCTTTGTGTTTTACCGCACTATTTCCAGGATCAACCCTAATGCACACAGCTTAACATCGGTAAGCATCATATCATATACAACGATAAGAATATTAAGACTTCATTTATTTATTATAACTAGTGTATGATCTTATGATCACTTACATTATTCTGCCACATAGGTTATACTGAAGTAAACTTAAACAAATGCAACGGAAAATATAGCAAAAGACGTAGATGTCCCATCAGCACACCACAGGCGACCAACAAGGATTGGCCTAGTGACTCGTGTCCACCTGAAAGTCCTCCTCCAATAATGGCGATGATTCCTCCATTGTTGTTGGTTGTTGATAGGCAAGGGTGAGTACAAAAGCACTCAACAAGTTGTGCACAGAATGCATTCCTACCACAGCTATATGCAAGGCTTATTCCAAAGAATGGCTAGGGGTTTATTTGCGAGAAAGTAGCATTTATAAACACATACAATACATAGATTGGAAAGACAGTAAAACAAATAATAACAATAAATAAATTCAATGATTCTCAAGTAAATCAAGTTTTCATCCTAAGTCAAGTTCCATTATCCATATGACATTCCGCCATCCCATTTAGTTGTCCATTTTATTAAACTTACCCTTGACTGTAATCCCCGAGCATTGCTCAATACCGTGAGCACGGCTATCCGAATAGTTTGTACACTCTGCAGAGGTTATGCACTTTACCCACATGATACAACCATGCACCACACAAAGCGAATGATTATAACAAAGCCTTTACAATGTTCTCGTCTTAACCCAAGATTACCCATTGAGGTTTCAACACCAAGGGTTACACCACCACAACAGGGCCCCCTCTTGCGCCATGTGAGTTTCTTCCGTACACTGGACCCACACCTCCAAGATAGTACCCAAGCTAAGACATTACAAATTATTCAGCTAGGCTGCCCCATAACAGACATGTGGTTGCATGATTGACTCAGGTCAAAGGCTCGCAAGGTTAAGTCCTTAGGATTAATTAAAACAAGACTTACACATACCCTCAGCCCCACTGGGCCCACCCTGGCACACTTTCCCCTACCACTTGCTTCAATCTAAATGATTAACACCCGGTTGGTTACCAAGCACCACGTGCTACTCACAAATCAACATCGTTGTGTGACCTCCCCGCCACGACAACTCAATCTCTTTGTGTGACCACACATGACACACAAGTTAACATCATTGTTCCATATTCCATTAGTCAAGATTAATAATCAATGACTTAAGTACATGTGATGACGTGGCATGGCTAAGCAACTCTAATCCGTTCTAACCATCCTATGTTGATTTCATATTTAACCAACTATAGTAAACCAACCTAAGGTGACAAGTGAATCATGGCATACAATTGACAAGGTAGGGTGTAATTCAAGGGTATGATATCTAAAACCCAATTTAGGTTGAAATCATTTGTATGATTGAAATAACATGCAATATAGTTTAAACAAAATAGCAACTATCTAATCAAGGGTGCAATATGATCAAAGCACAACTTGCCTTGGTTAAGCACTTGATCCTGCTCTGGAAATTGTTCTTGAGTTGCCAATTCCTCCTCCGAAGCCTCGTACAATTCAACGTCTACGCGAATCGAGAAGAAATAGCAAATAAACACCAAGAACATAGAACAAATGAACTCAAAAATTTAAACAAAAACCACCATTAGATATATCTCAATTTTACAAATTTTTAGAAATTTGAATCACCCAAATCGGAGTTCGTATGAAGGAGAACGAGCCCTCGGAAGATTCAAAAATCCAAAAATCCTTAAAATTGAAAAATCCGAAATATCCGAATTATTTTTGTAAAGAAAATCCGAATTATTGCGTCGGCTAACACGTGGCGCGATCTCCACCGATCAAACTCAATCGGACGGCCACAAACTAATCTATCACGTGGCAAAACGACAACCATCCGATCTAGATCGGACGACCCAGACTTACCCGAGCTAAACACTATTGCCCTAATCGACGCGGCGTACTCCTGACCCTTCATCTAAGATAAGACGGAGGAAACCTTACCCGAGCGATGCACTGTGCCCCGAAGCGACGCGGCTTGATTCTGACGGTCCGATGGCAATCCGACGGCTGGCGTTGCTCGAGCACGGCGATGGCTGCACGGCGGTGCTGGGGTACCGGCGTTGAAGACGAAGACAACGGATTCGGCGCTTTGGTGAGACTCCGGCGACGTGAAGTGGTGGAACGGGTGCGGTGCGACGAGGTGAGCTCGAATCCGGAACCCGCACGGCGGAAGAAGTCCCCGGCGACGGCGAAACGCGGCGCAAAGTGTCTTCGAACTACGGCGAGCTCTCTTGACCTCTCTGGCGCTCCTCCGGCGACGATGCAGCAGGGAAAAGAGGCGGCGGCTCGTGGTGAATCTCGGGAGAGGCTTCGGGGTCCTTAAATACTCGGCGGCGGCGCGTAAAAGTGGAAACCTTGGCGGCGGCGCGTAAAAGTGGAAACCTTGGCGGCGGCGGCGTCCGGAACGGATATAGCAGCGACGGCGAGTTCGATTCGGACACGAAGACGGACAGCCATACGATCTTGATCCGACGGCCCGGATAGAATAGGGTTTCCGAATCGGTATCGCTTGATAAAGACAGGGCGATAAAGATCTAACGGCGACGACCGCTAGGGTTTTCAGTAAATGACGCGGCTTGAAAATGGCCGTTGGATCTCGATCCAATGGCGCGCGTTAACGCTCCCAAAACCATCGGTAATTTGGGCGAACAACTGCAAGACAAGAATGGGCTTGACTGTTACTATTCATACCGATTTTTCCAGGGTTTTTGATTTAAAATAAATAAGGAAAATCATTTGATTTATTTAGGGCTGTAAAAATACTATAAAAATTCCAAGAAAAATCTCAAAAATACTTTGAGACATTCTGGACTTAAGTAAAATATTTTTGACAAAAATTTATTTTAAACTTATTTCTTTATAATTAATTCTTGACAAAAGGTAATATATTTTAATTTGAAATAATTCCAATAAATCTCAAAAAATCCAAATAAATCCAAAAATTCACAAAAATCATAAATTGTAATAAAATAATATTAAATAAATAAAAATAAAAAATTGGGATGTTACAATATCCGAATTTGGTTCAGGAAGTCTGTAATGAAATCCATTCCTATTTCATCCCATTTCCAAACAGGAACTTGTAAGGGTTGTAACAATCTGGCTGGTCTCTGGTGTTCTGCTTTTACCAGCTGACATATATCACAACGTGCTACAAAATCAGCAACTTCACTTTTCATATTGGACCACCAATACTTTTCCTTCAAATCCAGGTACATCTTCATACTTCTCGGATGAATGGAGTAAACAGAATCATGAGCCTCCTTCAAAATTACATCCTTGATCTCCTTTTGGTTAAGGACTACTATTCTTTTTTCAAACCAAACAGTACCTCTCTCATCTTCAGAAAATCCAGGGAATTTTCCTTTCTTCATTTCATTATTTAGGTCTGCAACACCATTATCATTCTTTTGAGCCTCTCTGATCTGATATTCTAGGGTTGAATGCACTTTAACATTGAAAATACATCCTTCATTTACCAACTTCAAGTTGAGACGTTGGAATTCTTCATAGAGTGATGGCTGACTTTCTTGAACCATAACGTTGTTGCAATAACTTTTCCTGCTCAATGCATCCGCAACCACATTAGCTTTTTCGGGATGATAATGGATACCAATATCATAATCTTTAACTAATTCCAACCATCTTCTCTGCCTCAAATTGAGATCTGGCTGAGTGAAAATGTATTTCAAACTCTTATGATCTGTATAGATCTCACATCGATTTCCAATCAAATAGTGCCTCCAAATCTTGAGTGCATGCACAACTGCAGCTAACTCTAGGTCATGGGTTGGATAGTTTTCCTCATAGGGTCGCAGTTGTCTTGAAGTATAAGCTATGACTTTACCTTCTTGCATCAAAACACATCCGAGGCCTTGCTTTGAGGCATCGCAGTAAACTTCAAAATCCTTATGAATATCCGATAGAACAAGTACTGGTGCTAAAGTTAACCTCTTCTTCAATTTCTGGAAACTTTGTTTACAAGACTTAGTCCATTCAAACTTCTTCTCCTTCTTCAAGAACTGAGTGAGAGGTCTTGCAATCCTTGAAAATCCTTCCATGAATCGCCGGTAGTAACCTGCTAAACCAAGAAAACTTCTGATATCCAAAACGGACTTGGGTTGCTTCCAATTTAGCACGCCCTTTACTATAGCAGGATCAACTGCTATTCCTCCAGCCGAGATGACATGACTCAAGAAAGAAACTTCTTTCAATCAAAAGTCACACTTACTGAACTTAGCATACAACTGATGTTCTCTTAGCTTTTCCAAGACTATCCTCAGATGGTCCTCATACTCTTTCCTACTCTTGGAATAGACAAGAATGTTGTCAATGAAGACTACCACAAACTTGTCCAAGTATTCCATGAATATTTTATTCATCAAATTCATGAAATAGGAAGGTGCATTTGTTAATCCAAAAACATCATCAGAACTAAAGCACAGTCCATATCGAGGCAAGAAAAGCCGTCTTGAATATCTTCTTTTCTTATCTTGAGCTGATGATATCCTAATCTCAAGTCTATTTTTGAGAAAACTTGAGCTCCTTTCTACTGGTCAAATAGATCATCTATCCTGGGCAAAGGATATTTATTCTTTATTGTGACCTCATTCAAGGATCGGTAATCTATGCACATTCTCAGATTATCATCCTTCTTCTTAACAAAGATTACCGGTGAACCTCAAGGTGATGAACTTGGTCTTATAAATCCTTTCTCCTGCAGTTCTTCAATCTGTTTCTTCATCTCTGCTAACTCATTAGCAGGTAGCCGGTAAGGCCTTTTTGAGATAGGAGCTATACCAGGTACAAGCTCAATAATAAACTCAATATCCCGGCCTGGTGGCATACCAGGCAAATCTTCTGGGAATACATCTGGGTATTCATTCACTATGGGCACATTTTCCAAAGATGTACCTTTTAGTTGGTTCAGGTTACTACCCCCTTAGAGGAGAGATTAGACAGGAACTCCACTCGAATTCTCTCAGGACTAGTAAGGGAGATAGCTCTACTAGCATAGTCTATCTGACCCTTGTACTTGGTTAACTAGTCCATTCCAAGGATTACTTCTATACCTTTAGTATCCAATAATATTAAATTCGCTAGGAACTTTACCCTTTTATAATTATATCCATTTATGGGCAAATAGCAGTTGTTCTTAGTTCTTTACCAGGGGATTGAACTAGTAAGGGATTTCTAAGCTAAACTGTATCCCATCCATGCTTTCTAACCAAATACTCTGATATGAAAGAATGCGTTGCACCCGAATCAAATAAAACTGAAGCAGGTACCGAGTTGACAAAGAACTTACCATACACCACATCCGGTGCGTCCTGAACTTCTTTAGCAGTGACGTGATTAACACGTCCTCTTGCGACCGTGCGGGGGGTACGCAGAGTCTGCGGTGTTCCTCTCCCTAAGTCAGTGCGGTAGCAGGAAATGGTGTGGTCCCTAAGTTAAACCGAATAGGGGTCTGACTTGGCGCTTCGGGGACAAGCATTAGCATAATGTCCCATGTAACATCCCAAAACTTTAATAAAATAAAAATCAATATTTTGAATTTGAATATTATCTTTCTGAGTTTTCTTGGCATTATTGATTTTTATTTGGAGTTCTTGGATTTTTGTGTCGCAAGAAAAATTCAAGAAATGGGAATAAAGAATGAAAAGGAGAAAAGGCAAAATGTAAAAAGTAAAAATTTATAAAATTTGCCATGAGAACCCTGATCATTCAATTTAATCATTTTAGTCAGCAATTGAAATTTTATGCATAAAGAAATGAAGACATAAAATGAAAAGACAACTTTTAAATCGAAACAATGCATTGTCAGAATTTATAAAATATTTATAAAACTCAAATGGAGCTGAAAAATTTACCATGGAAACCTCAAAGCTATTTATATCTCCATAAATAATATCATAAATTAATAATGACATTTAAGACTTTTCCAAATTTAAAAACAGAAACTATGAAAATCTAGAATTTGCAATGTCAGAATTTTTATAAAATAATGGAACCATATTTTGAGCTGAAAATTTTACAGAAGAATTATTATATCAAATCAAATTGAAAAACAAAGTTTCAAAAATAATAGACTCAAATTGATCTCAAAGGAAAATCAAAATCTGAAACAAGTAATTAGGAGCCATCACTGTTGTCAGAATATTTATAATTTTTCGGTAACTCATTTTAATCTCATAATTTTACCAGGCATCAAAATCTATTCAAAGACCCTGGTCAAAAAGTTTGACAAATCCCTACTCCCAATTAGCAGCTCAATAAAATCGGAGACTATCTCTTTTTGTCATCCCCATTCACTGACCGGTGGTCCCCTGACCCCACTCGTCATCTTCTTCACCCCTCTGTGCTTGCGACCGAGCCAGACTCTCCCGAATGCAGCGCACATGACCGAAGCTCGTTCAATGCATCTCGTCTTCGATTGGTCGCGTCTTCAACGTCATCTTCACCTCAGCTCAGCCCCGATCATCGCCACGTTCGCTCAGTCTCGCAAGCTTCAGGCGCCCATACTTCCTCCCTGCATCGCAGAGATCAACCGAGGCAATGCAACCAGACCGGCTTATCCATCGCAATCCTGGCTATAAGCCTCTCCTTCCACGACCACAGGACCTCCTCCTCATTCCCTCACCTCTCCTTCCTTCTCCATAAGCCAGCGCAAGAACTCCTGCGTTTCTCCATTGCCGCACCCTCTCGAGCTCCAAGGGCGAAGCAAAATCCGAGCGGTAGAGCCAAAGGTTCTCAAATCCAGCTGAGCTAGAGCATCTCTAGGCTTCAAGGATCAAATCCCCTCAAAAATACCCGAGCTCCTTCATGCAAGAAACCGCTGCAGCCGTGAGCACCTTCTTCTCCAAAGCCGGCCACCGTGGGCGGACCTCCTCGGTGTCTCTCCGGCTGAGCTAAGCCCAAAAACGGAATCCCCGTGTCACCCTGAAGCTAAATCCGGAACCCCTTCAAGCTCCCTCGCCCTGGTTCTTCCCCACCGCCGTTCGCCATTGGAGCCGCCACCGAGCTCGGCGCCCGCCTCCGATCTCTTCCGATGAATCAGCACATGCAGTGTGCGCCACGCCTAGCTGCACCTCCGGGTACTCGCCGCCACGGAGGATCGCGGAGGCCGTCGCCGTGAAGCCCTAGCCGATCCCCGCTTTCCTCATCGCTGCTGAGCCCCTCCAAATACCACACAAGGCAGCCTCCAGAGCCTGAGGTAGAAGGTGTATTCTCTGATGCAAAGCGTATTTTCAATTTCAAGTTGATTTCCAAACCGAGTAGCATTCAACCATGAATATCTCTTGTAATTTTAATTCAATTTCAGTGGAACGAATTTGTATAATCATATAAAATCAGTAACATTCGTAATATGCAAAAATATTTAATTTTTGAACTGCTGTACAATTATTTAATTTGAACCTTGATTATGGTGCTAGTATGGTTTCTAATGAGAAATTGTGTATAATAAGTAGTGAAATGATGAAATCAATATTCATGAGAATTTAGGATCAGAATGTGTTCAAATATACGAAAGTATTCAACTCTTGAATCACAGGACAATCATTTAAACTTAAAATGGGATAAACATAGTATTGTGGTCATTATTGCATATATGCAAAATATAACTTTTAAAACTATAAAATAAATTCTTGTCTGTCTCTGGAATCATGGTAAACTCGAATATGCAAAACCATCTCATGTTGAACTCAATTTGAATTAATTACTTCATAATCATTTATTTAACCATGTTATGGCCATTGGCAAAATAATAGCATGATGGCTCAAAGCAATGACAATGTAATTGGTATAAGTCCCTAAAAACAGTAAAGGCATATATATGTGAAAATATTTAGAATAGGGTTTAACTTGAATTCCTTGATCATAAAGAAATGTCAAATGCAATAATAATCAAATAGGAAACCTGCTGTAGTTTAAGTCAAAACAATGCAAAACCAGCTTTAAAACACTCCATGGATTATTCCCTGCCAACACCTGAAAAATAAATCAAGAATCATGTGTAATGTAGTCGCAAACTCAATATGAAACTTGGCGATTAAGGTTTCAAATGTGGTCATTTATGCTATTTCAACGATAGATAAAATAACTCATCCAAATACTAAAATCAATGAAATCAGTTTAGTAACATTGTACAAAGTTTATACTACTATATTCGTAAAAGAATCATATTCCATTAAGGTTTGGATATTAATCTCATTAGATCAAAACCCTTAAGTGATTAACCTTTAGTTTCATTTCCTACCGATTCGAATAACGTCAATTTGCAATGCCACTTAAGCGCTTTTAACCAATGATTATAATGTATCAGCTAAAGCCTAAAATTTATGGAATTAGCTTAGGATTGCTATACAAAGTATAAATCATCTTAGTATAAAGAAATAACCATATTTCATCATGTTTTTCATATTAATCCAAATAGCCTAAAACCCTTAATCGTTAATATGTCAATCCCTTGCCGATTTTGAATAGTGTAGTCTTTAAATATAGCATGAACCATTTTAGCGAATTGATTATAGTCTCGCCCAAAATCCTAAAACTTATGGAACTGGTTTAGTAGTGTTCTTCGAAGTATAGTCTACCCTAATACGAAAAGATAATCTCATTTCATCGTAGTTTACATATTAATCTTAATAGCTAAATAACCCTAAGTAATCACATTACTATAGACCGTAACATGAATGAACAATTGTAGTTTCAATGAGGAATCCGTAGTTAAGTTATTTTTATCACCGTAACCTTCTCAAATATCTTGAAAATAATCCCAGAGCCTAAAACAGTAGATTTAACTTATGTAAAGCTAATTCTAAGCTTAAATCCATTAAAGATAAAGAACTATTTAGTCATAATCCAATATGATCGTTTAAGCCTTTTCATTAACTCGCTAAGCAACTCATCTAAATCCGAATTTAGTGCGAACGACTTAGAAATGATCTTTAGGTGATGATCTATAGCAATCTAAGAAAATATTCTTATTTCATCTTGCTTGAATCTGAATCTTAATAGAGCAAAACCCATAAGTAATAAAGTTTCGAAACTCATATTATGAATAGTGAATCAATGGAAGCTTGCAACTAATGATTAAATCTATTTAATCTAAACTATTTTTGCGTCTTGAATTCGTAAAATAAAATTAATAAATTCATAAAAGAGCAACCCTGTTCTTGTGAAGAGTTTTATTTGTTCTTTCTATCTCCTTTCTTTTTGCCCTTATTGAAGTCAGTTATTTGCTTTATTTCCGTTGATCGACGTGTAGAACCCGACGTCTTTGATCTCCGTCGTCGTCGTCGTCAATCCGCAATTCTCGACTTCGTCGTATTCGTCAATTAAGCAAGGCAAGCGTCTTTTGACCATATTGCTCCCAATATTTTATATTCCTTTGTGCATCAAATTGTTTTATGCATGCGTTTACCTTATGTAAATTGCTATCTTGTGGTTTGGTAGATATACCTGTTGTCACATGAATCTCCTTTGATGATTATGAAATGTGAACCTTGATAACCTTAGATTAAGGTTAGGCGTTACTTACTGTCATCATGGGTATATGCGTTCATATTATTCATGCTTAGCCATGCTTTAGAATCAGCAATGTACATGATCAAAGCAACATTTGTTTCCTGAAAACCTTGGAAATGGCACTGTTGCTGGTGGGTAGTTTTGATTAAAAACCCAAAATGAAACTATGCTTTGATGCGGGCGATTATTGGCAATAGCCGGCTGTGCAATAAGGAAATGCACGTAGTGTAGGGTGAAGTGTCGCCCGTGTCACAACTAAGGACCGAACATCGTGTAGCTTGATCCGAGAAAATCCGTACAAACCACGAGGGTGAGTATGGGTTAGCCATAGCCTATTAACTTATTTGGACATGGCTTTGCTCATTGGTAGGCGGAGCTTGCGAGGCATTCCGTTATGGATTTGCTTGTTAGGGGCTGCCATGCGGTTCAGATGGGTAAATGCATAACCGATTAAGTGATGCACGCCTTGCCATGGACAGAGACGTTGTGTTGGTGTCTTGAAAGTGGATCCACGGCTTGGGTGAGTGTCTCTGTTTTTGGCGAGGTTAACGTCCCGGCTGGTGTAAAGTCATGTCGTGTAATGAACAGTGTGTATGATCGCTCGCAAGCACAATGGCCTAGTGGAGGCATGTGTGATCTTGCAAAAGGATGATCATTCCTTGTGGGTAAAGTTGTACACCTCTGCAGAGTTTAAATCTAATTGATTAGCCGCACAGCGGTCATGGGTGTCTTGGTGAACTCTGCTTGAGTTAAATGTTTATTATTTTCAAAAGGGTTGGTTTCATTTGTTTTAGCAATCGTGTTTTTATGTCAAAGGGTGACATTGTTGGATTTCAGGCATTCATGATTCGCCGCTCACGTCATGGAGGACTGTGAGTGTTATTATGCTTTACTTATTTGTTATCAATCAAATGCTCTTATAAATTCCGTTTGCAAATAACTTGATTTACAAATTCAAATTCGCTTTATGCAAATGAACTGTATTAGCCTTTCCTTTGAAATGGCCTGCATGTATCATAGGTTTGCTCAAGTCTTGCTGAGTACGTAAAGTACTCACCCTTGCTTAATTATTATGTAGGTGGATGAGTTAACGCAGCTTCGAAGTTGTCCATCGTAAGTTGCGGGATTTTCTTCGTCGTATTCTATCTGAAGTTTATGCCTGGTCAGTTGCCTGCGGATTGGATGGGTACACTACAAGGCAATTGCTTCTTTTGCTGCTATATTTCTCTGAGTTGTAATATTATTTGTATAATCGTTTCCGCTTAATTATTAAATTGTATGGTTGTGATTTCCAATTGTTGTAAACATGTGAGTGCTAGCTCTTGATCCAGGAATAGCACAAGAATCACATGGAGGTTCTGTTCATCCGAACGGGTCTCACATCCCATCTCCTCAGTTGAAACACTTGGATTCTCTTTGCCAGAATGTGTTGTTCTTCTGAACTTGACTTCCTGCGTTGCTAGCAGGGGCTTGAGCAAACTGACGAGGTGTTGAGACTGGAGTTCTGGCAGCACTAGACACTGCTGGCCTACTTGGATGAGACTGAAAGAAATGAGGCCTGGAACTGTTGGCACCACGATGAGCTTGAAAGATCATCTTTCTCTTTCTTGACTCATAAAGCTGACTCTGAGCATCCTCTTGAACCAAAGCCTTATTCACCATGTGTTGAAACGAAGGGAAGTCATTGGAGACCAGCTGAACTTTGATACTAGGGTCAAGACCCTCCATGAAACGCCAGATCTTTGCCTCATCAATTGATACATCCTTTGCAGCATACCTGGAAAGCTGGGTAAATCTGTTCAAATATTCCGAGACAGAAAGTTGCCTTGCTGCAATTTATGGAACTCTCTCCTTTTCATCTCCATAATTCCCTTAGGAATATGGGTGGCACGAAATGCTTCAATGAACTAATCCCAGTTGATGGCTTGGGCGTCCTCATGAGCAGTGACATAGTTCTCCCACCAATTAGTAGCTGTACCCTTTAACTGTTGAGTGGCAAACAAGACACTCTCAAATTCATCACACTGGGCCAAATATAACTTCTTTTCGACCTCCTTAAGCCAGTTGTGCACCTCTAGCGGGTCAATTGATCTAGCAAAAGTGGGGGGTCTGGTCCTCATAAATTCCCCAAACTTGGATTGGGGTGGTCTTTGCTTGCTGTAATCGGGAATTTGCTTGTGGCGGATTCAGTGCATTTTGCGCCAAAGCTTGCATAATTTGCAGTTGCATGGCCATCATCTGCTCCATGCTTGGCAGCTGATTCAGGGGTGAGGGTGGCACTTGGTTTTGCTACGCTGGAGACGGTGGCACTTAGTTATTCTCATTGTACTGTTGCTGTTCTAACGACACTTCATCCTGGAATTGAACTCTGCCACGTCCACGACCACGACCTCTAACGTGGCCTCCTCTTCTTCCTCTGCCACGACCTCTGCCAAGGTTCTCCATCTGAAACCAAGGATGGGGAAAGCACAAGGAAAGAGGGAAAAGCAAAGATAAGAAAACAGGAAAACTAAATAGCATCCACCAAGACAAAAGCACAACCAACAAAAGAAAACACCAACTGAAATCTTAATTTAAATCAAAATAGTTTCCTTAAGATGGCTGTATCACAAATGCTTAGAAGCACGATATAGTCCATCACACATATTTATTAACATTCTAACGTAGACAAAAAGGTGCTACTGACAAAACTAAAACTAACTACTCCCTTCACCCTCCTCAGGAACACGAGGGGAAGGATCCTCTTCACTAGGCTCCTCATCTGCCGACAAGAAGCTGCTCCTCTGTAGGCACGGATGGACTCGCTCTCCCAGAGCAACCAAGA
>JAYEVE010000583.1:0-36800 GCA_036346375.1 Guadua angustifolia
GATTTGGTAATGGGACGGGGTCGAGCAAGACCCCTACCAAGCCTTCATTCACTCTAAAGTCGCCGACGCATGACTACACAAAGTACCACGATCAACACCGCCACTAAAACCCACCACCGAGGCTCCAGCGAAGTTCACCTTGGTCCGCAGAGTTTTTACCGGATGTAAGCCGCATGCGACACCCTCTTGGTTGGTCCGAGATTTAGCCCGCTTTGTGTTTGGCCGTCGCGTCCCCATCACCATCGCTTTTCCTCGCCACGACCATACTGCAATCCGTGTACGCCCTAAGTGTTAGGAATTTTTGCTCAAGATGTTTCCAACTCTCCGCGAACGAGCCCATACTCACAACTTAGGTGCACGACCTTCATTCGCAAGGCCGGGGGAATGAGTTGTCGCGATTAAGTGTCTTTTTCAAAAAGTCACCGCTAAGCGCCTCACACGAGTTTTAACATTGTAACGCTGCTTCTTTTTTAAGAACCCATCACCTATCTGAACTTGTTTCCCGGCTTCGCCTGCATATGCTCCACCCTAACCCGACTTCTACCCATCTACATTTTGATCCGCCTGCGGCTCGTTTTTGCGGAAATAGCTTAGGAGCGCATAAAAAGGAACATCACAGAAAACACAACCATGGGCGAAGAAAGTGTACGCTCACCAATACATCAAAAATCATCCCAAAAAGAAAAAGAAGAAGTCCCCTACGCGTGTTCACCCCTTGAGGGCCACGACAATCTCCGCCCAGTCATCGATCTTGATCTCATAATCGATCACCTCGGCGAAGCCACACCTTCAGCTTCCTCAGGAGTCGTTCGACCTCTGCTGTCTCTGTTCGCAAGGTCTGCCATGCATATGTCCCGCTTAAATACCACCTTCACTCAAGGGCTATGAGGCTGCTTCACCTCGAGCTCTTGCTCAGCAAGGGCTTTCTCCCACTCGGGCAACCTTCATCGCCTTGGGACCGCCGCTTGGCCAAGCTAAAGGACTTTTTTTCCACAAGAGCTTCCTTGGCCTCGGGGAATGCATTTTTCTTGCTCAAGCTCCCGCCGAGAGAAAGGACTTTTTCTCTGGCCGCCTCCTTGGCCCGACGAGCGTGAGCCTTTCTTGCTCAAGCCCAAGGTTCCTCTCCTTAGCCTTTGGATGCTTTTCTCCGCTCGATCAGACACTAGCAGGGTGTCCCGGCCCTGAGGTCGCCACGCACGCTTCAAGTTTGGTTATTTTGGCCTCATGCGCTGAAAGACCGGGCCGGTCCTCGAACCACCATCGTGGCATCAAGTCCTCCGTGGTCTTCTCAAGGAGCCGTGTAAATCCAGGCCTAAGACCAAAACGAAAAATTGTGACGGTCGCAGAAGAAGCATCCTCACCTGAGCAAAGTCGGCACTAAGATTATCCCGGAAGCGTTTGGAAACTTCACGCTCTCGAGGGTCCTCGAGGACCGGCAGGGCCGAGCCTTCCCGTAACCTTTAAAGAAAGGCGGGTTGGTCGAGAATTTCGAATCATCCCCGAGCATGTGGTTCGCCCGGGCAAGACACCTCCTCTCGAGCTACCGGATCGCCGTTGTCTTCGCTGTCCACCCGGGCATGTTGTTCGCCCGAGGATGGCGGGGCATCCGTCCGAAGGCAGTTTCGCCCGGACGATCCGCCGCTCCAAAGCATGCTGTCCGCTCGGGGCTCCGCGCCTTGTCTTGAACAGCGAGCGCGCTGAGACCCTACACCTCATGGGTAGTTTTTCGCCCAAGGTCATGGTGGACTTCCTCCTCCTTCTGGCTCTCCGTCAGCGTGGAGCCCGGTGGGGAGCATTCTCTTGATGGCGGGTCCACTGACGGGTCAAGCATTTAACTTGTTCACCGCTTCCACTCCTCTCGCCATCACGATGTTGACGGCATCGGCAAGCACCCCGCTTAAGGCATAATCAATAAGCTCGTGAGCTATTCTATGGCACCGAAGTCCCACGAGCTATCTCGCCCACGCCAGGAGGGGGTTAGCTCTTGATACACGGGCAAGGGGCAAGGGAAAGGCAAAGTTCAAGGCTCACCTTGACTGGCCTCGTTGTCACCCTTGGAGGGTTGGCACGCAGCCACAAGTTTGGCCTTCTCCTCCATGCAGATCACCATCCTCGCCCGAGGGAGGTCGGCCTCTCCATGTCAGCCGCCTCCAGCTGTCTTCCTCGAGCGCCTGCGCCTCACCTGAGGGGTCAAGGCGTCCTCCTAAATCAGCGGGGCGTCATGGCCGGCCTCGAGCTCTAAAGCCTCCCGAGCCTCGGTGACTCGCTTAAGCTAGCACAGGCTCGGCGCCTCCCTGCAGCCTTTCACTCGCTTTGCACCAGTTCCTCAGTCAAGTCCTTTTCTCCTCTCGAAATGCTTCAGGCTCCTTGGCGGTAAGACTCCAACCTAGCATTGATTTCAGTTTGTCGGGACCAGATATACAAATCAAAACCCTCCGTGTATGTATCTTGCACTAGTCCAAGATCACGCTAGTGCACACAGTGGAAAACATAGATGACATATCATTCCATACATCGAAATAACTAAGAAGAAGCAAATTATTATTGAGTAAAGCAAAACGACCTTATGGTCAAGGTTCATACACCAATGCCTCTTGGCTTAAGGGAACAAATAAAAACTATTGCAGCGGAAATAAAATAACTTGGGCCATTCGACATGCCACAGTAATCGTCCAAAGGAAGCACCTCCTAGTCGGCGTAGTCTTCATAGTACTCCTCCTCTTGATACTCATTGCTCGGTCCTTCCTCGACAATATGAACAACGGGGCATAAAGCCGTGAGTACAAAGCGTACTCAACAAGCCGTAGGGAAATGATGACAATTTATTCATACATGCGGCTTGACAAAGGATAGTTATATGGTTCATTTTGAGAAAAGAAATAACTTGAATTTAAATATACTAAATAGATTGAAGGCGGTTTGAATAAAACAATAATAAATAATCGATAAATCAAGGGTAGACAACATGAACAGGAATGACGAGGCATCACCCTACATCACTCAAACAAGTATCAACCACATAATTCAACAGATAGCTTGAGACAACAAAACAACGATGAACTCCCTGTTCACATCCCAACCATTCCACATTTCAAGAAAATACTCTATACCCAGTGTGAAATTCCCGGCTTGTCCATGACCATGGACACGGCTATTGAATATTTTACACTCTGCGGAGGTTGTGCGACTTTACCCACAAGACATGATCATCCCTTAGTGCCAAGCGCTAAGAACACACTTCCTTTGGTGTGTCGGCGGAGAGATCACTACAAAGCCTTTACAATGCGTGTACTAAACCAAGATCTTGCCTCTCGGGTTTCACCCCGGGGCCCCTCTTGAGCCATGTGAGTCTACTCGTCCATCTCGGACCCACACCAACAACTGGCAATACTCAAGTCCTGGACATTGCAAAGTAATCGGCTAGGTCCGCCCTATACCGGACTTGTGTGCTTGCACGGTTAGGCCCAGTTCAATGGCGCTACAAGATTAAGTCCTTAAATTGTCTCGATGAGACAACCACATCCCAATGTGCTAATGAAACCCCCTTCTATGCCACGATCAATTGCCCGAGGGAAACATTTTGTTTAACCTAAAACCAATGGCATCCCCTCATGGTACAACAAGTTTTACAGCAAGTGGTCAACAACCACAATTCAATATCTCATTAAGTCAAGATTAGCATTAGCTCACGGGTGATATGAATCCCATCGAACAACTAAGCATGGCTAAGCATAGCTACGATAACCCAATCTTGGTACTATGATTATGTCCAACTAATAATGTCCCAACCTATGGTTAACAATGGATACATAGCATTCCAATAATCAAAGGGGCATACTCAAGCAGTTAATAGCTACTCCCATAAACTAGCATTGTTACACAAATAGCATGCAATTGTATAAAACAAAGTACTTTTGCAAACATGGGTTCAATATAATCAAGGTCTCGACTTGCCTTGTTGTTCAAGTGCTGATTCTTGGTCTTGAAGTCTCCGTTCGCTCCGCCGGGATTCGCGTCTCTTAGGAAAATAAAGCAATGAAACAAAATAAATACAAAACAGAGAAGAAAACAAGCTCAAAATTGAAAATAAATGGCTCTGGAATGTAGATCTCGATTTTACAAAAATTTAGAAATTTGAATCGGCTCAATCGGAGTTTGAATGAAGGAAGCAGGCCTTCGAAGATCTAATTCGAGAGAAAATCAGAAAATTTCGGAAAGGGTGACACGTGTAAACCACGATTGGCTGGAATTTCTCATTTTGGGAAAATCGAGAAAGGAAAAAAATTCCCTCGGACGGGTGGGGCCCGTACGTCGCTGGCACGATCCATGGTAGGCCAAGAGCACCTAGAAGCGACCTTCGCGTGACATGGCCGCGTCGGCGTGGCATGCCACTTGTGGCTGCTAGAAAGTACGAGTGGTGGTACGCCACCGCTAGGTCGGCGTGGCTTGCCCTTGAGGCGGACTCATGGCGGTGAGGACCGCGGCGACGATAAGCAATGACGGCGATGGGCTAACCCGCGACAAAATCCGAACGTCGGATCCGAATCGGACGGCCACGGGATGAAGATCTTGCGCGGATGGCGGCTTGATCAAAGACGTCGGAGGGCGTCGGACGGAGGAGAGCTCGTGAAGGAACTTCGGCGAGCGGGCAGCGCGCCTACCGAAGCGAAGAAGACGACATCGACGCGACGGAGGACAGTCGGATCGAGGCGGAAGAAGTGCGGCGGATCCGGGAGAAGGCTTCGAGGTGAGTTCGGCGTTACCGCCGGTGGAAGCGGAGGATGAGCGGAGAAGGGCAAGCAACGGCGAGGAAGTGCTCTCGGGTGCGGTGGCGTGGTTCCACGACTCGCGAGGAGTACGGTGGATGGGTCTCCGACAGCGAGGAGCAGGCGGCGAGTGCGGAGAAAGTGGCGAACCTCGGGCAAAGGGCGGCGTAGCTTTTATAGCCTCGGGAGGCGGGAAAACTCGAAGCCGAGGGAGGCGTGCTGCATAAGAGCGAGGACACCCCAGGCGGCTAGGGGTTTTCGGCGTCTTGGATATGGCCCGAGCGATGAACAGTGATGGGCGGGAGAGATTCGGCCCGAAGAAGAAGAATTTAAAACCTTTTCCGAATTTAGAAGAATCGAGAAATTCAAATAAAGGCAAATAAATTCAAATAAATAGCAAATAAATTTAGAAAAATCTCTAAAAATACAAATTAATCTAATTTGTTGCTTAGATTAATCTAATTAAATCTTTTCATTAATTAGAAAATTCAAATTAAGTCAGTAATTAATTCAAGAAAATGCAATTGGTTCACTTTTGAATTTAAACATTCCAAAACTCAAATTTTGGGATGTTACAGTTGCTACCTCCTTCGATCAACAAACTCCATGTGCCGCGACCAGGGTTCTTCGAGCCGAACTTCGCCCGCTTAGTAATCAAATGCATGGTGGCCGTGCGAGGCACGCCTCTTGCCTTCGGCTCTTGGTCTGGCGGGTGCGAAAATTCAAATTAAGCTGTAATTAATTCAAGAAAATGCAATTGGTTCACTTTTGAATTTAAACATTCCAAAACACAAATTTTGGGATGTTATAGTGCCTTACCTCCTTCGTCGACCAAACTCCATGTGCCTGCGCCATTGGGTTTTGGGCCGAACTCGCCCGCTTCTTAGTCAACCGCATGGTGGCCGGCGGCGGGGCACGCCTCTTGCCCCTTACGCTCTTGGTCTGGCGGCGATGCAGTGTGTCTTGCGTCGCGAGCCAAGGGCTGAGCTCTCCGACCGCTGATTCAGGCGAGCTTCTCCTGTCAGAAGGCGGAAATGCGTCAAAAAGAGCTCAGGGCGCTTTCCTCAAAGCACGAGCCAGAAAAGTAGCTTACCACGTCGCCCCGCTCGAGCTCCTTACCCTTGGGGGTGCCAAACAGCTCGGCCACCCTCTTCTCCGTCCAGTCAAAGTCCGAGGCTGTCGTCGACCGACAAACAAAGTCAGCACCGACCCGGACGACGGAAGCAAGGTAAAGAGTCTCCGAGGTCGTAGAACTTACCAGAGGTGCCCTCCCAAGTTATGTCGTCCCATCCGGCGATCTTGAAGAAAGGGTGCTCTCTCCTCCTCAGAGGGGACACCCTGTTCCGGAGAAAGTTGCAGGCGATGTCCCGTGGTGAGCCCCATGTTTGTGAGCTGTTGATCGGCATCAATGTCGCTCCTCTCTCGGTGGGATGGGGCGGAGGCGCGGGGTGTCGGCGTGGCGGCAGCCCTCTCGGTGTAGCAGAGGTACTCCCCCTCGCTCTCCGCAGATAGAACCAATTATCCACCGGCCACCATAGAATCTTTATGAGAGAAGGGGTTAGTCGTATGGTGGTTGCCCGCGGAAGGTCTGAGAACACCGGTCGTCCGGTGCTCGATCTTGGAACAAGGAATAGGAATGGAAGAAGAGGCTTGGCGAGAAGCATACAGAAACCCTCACAAAAGGTGGGCAAAGATTGTTAGAACAAGGATGGAGTTGGGGTTCAAATGGGTGAGCTTCGCACTTTCATGATGCACAAATCTGACCTCCAGAATTCGCTTTCGGGCATTGAAGCCCGTTGGTGACAGCAACTCGCATGCCACTATCTCGTTGCTTGCAACCTGGCGGCCTCGCCGGCCCGGCCGCCAGTGCCCACTTGAGTACCGAAATCACGGAGCACCACGAGCCTCTCCGTAGTGGACTTTCTTCTGGCCGAACCGCCATGGGAGGAATCGGAGAAAAGGCGTCGAGGCGGGGAAGGGAGTCAGGAGGCGAAAATACTCTCAAGTCTAATTGCGAGTCGTGGGAGTCGAAAGTTCTGAAATTGTTCTGTCGATATTTATAGGCGGAGAAATCGGCGCGAGTAGTGGCCGCTCCGTCTGCCGATAATTAACAGCGTGGCGGTTAGGTCTTGAACCGCCACTTGGCTGCACGGTCCCCAAAAAGCTATCGGAACCATACTTGTAAAGCTTCGCGGAGAAGGAACCACATGACCTTTTTGCCTTCGTAAGCGGTATCTCATTGACCACGGCGGAGATCGGCTTAACCGCCTGAGGCCCTCGTTCGAGCGGCGTTGCTCGGCTGCTGCGGTAGCTCTTCGCCAAAGACCCTCGTTTCGGCGGCGTTGCTCGGATCTGCAGTAGCTATTCGCATAAAGATCCTCGTTCGAGTAAGCGTTGCTTTCGGGTCGCTGCGGTAGCTCTTCGCCCATGAGGTTTCGTCCTTGTCAACAGTCAGGAGGCTTAAGGCGGTGGCCCCGGCTAAAATTCCCCCCTTTAGCCTCGGGGGCTAGCTGTCGGGGGTTGAATATCCTCCATAGACGACCGTCGCACCCCGGCGGCCCCGAGCATGCCCTTGCTCGGTCCTCGTCCCCCAAGGAAGGTCTTCGGGCCGCCCGACCTTCGGGCTGACCTCTGTCGACCGCCATGCTCGCTCCCGAGCACGCTTGCTCGGGGGTCCTCGACCTAGCGACCCGGTCCATTGAAAGGACCTCGAGCCGCCCAAAAGCCGAGCCACGATCTCGAGGCGGCCTTGGCGATTAAATCGTGGACGGCTCGAAGGTCTGACGCGTCTGAGGACTCGCCCGCGGTCTCCACGACCGCCATTTGCGCCTACTGCGCCCACGTCGTGTTGCTTGCGGCGGGTGGCGCGAGGGCAACCGCATACGTCGAACGATAGAAACGCCCCTGTAATGAATGTTTTGTCGCCTGTAATCCCCTATAAATACCTCCTCGCGCGAAGGAGAAAGGGTCGATTCATTTCTTACATCTCATCCCCACTTGTACGCAGTGTTTGTAACCCATCCTCACACATTAGTGCAATCACTGGACGTAGGGTTATTATCTCCTCAGCGAGGCCCGAACCGAAAAGCGATCTCCGCTTCGTTGCGATCGTCTTTGTAGCTCGGTAGGACCTCGGCCTTCTATATCCCCTGAAAAAAGGGGCCTTAGGTTGATCCTCATTCAACAAATAAGCTCGGCGGGGGACCGGTTCCCGAATCGTCGACAGTTGTCATCTCTAATAATTTTTCGCCCTTTTCCTCTAGACTTTTCCCCCACGCCTCTAGACTTTTTTCTCTAGCGGTTTTCATTTCGGTCTCAATATTTTCAAATAATTAAATGAAAGAGGTATTTCTCTGACTCTGTCTCGCTATTTTTTCCCGTTTAGCTCATTGTTTCAAGCGATTTAAAAATAAAATGCCGTAGAAAAAAAAATTTTTTCTAAGAAAAGCGACAGCGTGGCGTGTTACGCCGTGAAAAAAAATTGTGTTCTTTCAATCTTGTTTAGCTGATTATTTGACAATTTAAAAATAAAACACGTAGAAAAAAAGGATTTGTTTCTATGAAAAATGACACAGCGGCGTGTTACACATGAAAAAAATTGTATTCTTTCAGTAGATTCGCTCATTATTTCGATGATTTTAAAAATAAAACACTTGAAAAAAATTTTTTCTATAAAAGCGACAGCGGCGGTGTTAAAAAAGCGTATTAGCGTTTGGATCTTTCGTGAGAGGACCCTAAATAGATCTTGAAAAAAGCGTATTGGCGTTTGGATCATTCCGATTTTACGAAAAGGATCTTTCGATTTAAGCATAGCCAGATGCACTTTTGTTTTTCAACTGCTTTATACGTTTCCTCAATGATTTAAAAAAAGCATGTGATAAAAAAACAAAAATTTTCTCGCAGATGCACTTTTGTTTTTTCAACAGTTTTGCGCATTTCCTCGATGATTTAAAAAAAACGCTGACGAAAAAAAAACAAAATTTTTCTCCCGAAAAAACAACGCACGCGGCGTATACGCCGCACAAACTATCCTAGTAGGTCCTATAGACAATAAAAAATATTAAAAATTGCATCGCATGGGAGGTTGTCTCTTCAAAATGCATATCCCCTCCGTTTTTTTACGCTAAATGTTTTTTACTTTTTACAGTGTCTGAGATGTGACTTTGATTACTTTTTATAATTTTACATTAAGATGTACTTAATAAAATCATAATACTAGGAAAGTATTTTTAACGGCAAATATGTTTATATAATTTTCATATAATCAATGTAGATTGTTTTAAACATATAAACGTTTGGTAGCACATATTATAGGAAGTCAGGTAAAAAAAGAATGGAAGGAGAAGTATTTTGACAAGAGAGTGGAAGAGAACAGAAGAATAAAAAAATAAGAGAAATGTGACGTGGAGTGTGTTAGGGTTAGTGTAAACATTGTCAGTAGAAAATGTGGAATGTTAGAGAATCTGTTCTTTACATGCTCCAAGGGCAATATAATAGCAAGACAACTGTGTCTCTAAATTGTGCCACATCATTCGTAGAGACAACATCTTCAATACATAGTCTAGCACACTCTCCAATATCTAATTTTTACAATTTTTATTTAATGTGGGCTCACATGTAAGCTTTTCCTTTAACCTACCTCAGCTCGACTTTGCTGTCGCTCACTTAACTTAATTGTCTCCCTCCCTCTCAGCTTCTTTGGCTCAACTACGCCAGCCGCCATCGACCCCCCTACCACCTTCGAACTCTGCCGTCTCCTCCACTGTTTCCGTTAGGCCCCCACTCTTTCCCTACCCAATAGCTGAATCTCCCACTGCCTTTGGGCATCCCTACACTTCCTCATACTCCCCATCGGTCACCCCCTCATACACTGCCGCCTTCCTCAAGCTCATCGATAGCGACTCAACCACATCCAAACTCCAGCGGGCCAAATCCAACGATCCACGGGTGGTCCTCATGTTCATCGTCGTTACATCTATCGGTGTATGTTACCGTTATAGAGCCAGCCACCGCCTAGCCATGGCTGGTCACCGTCGTGACATGACCCCAAAACCATGTGGGGAGTAGCTAGATGACATGCTCCAACAGTGTGGGGTCATCACATCGTGTCTTGTTTTGCATGCTTGATGGACGTTTCAGGAAAGGACAAACTATGCTCTATCTCCTCATTCTCTCTCCTCTATGTAGGATTTTGTTGATGTGGCAAACTCTATGTAGGATTTTGTTGATGTGGCAAACTCTATGTAGGATTTTGTTGATGTGGCAAATCTAAGAGGCAGTTGAGATGATACTATCGGAAATGGCACAATTGGAGACCCCTAATTTGAGTTTAGCCCCCACGTTGTTTTGCAGGTCCAACCGGGAAAGTAAAATGTACAGCCCGTTACATTCACAGCCCTTATCTCCACTGTTGAGGCTGCATCAAGATTTGTGTTGCATATGGTATTTGCATGTGTATGAGTTTTTTAAATGGTTGTTTATTTTTGTATTTGGATGGTGATTTGACTAGTGGTGGGACTAATGGCCAAAGTCTAGCACGTATGTCAATCTGATTCAAAATTTGAATTTTGTAGCAGTACCGAGAACAACACCAAATACTAGGGTATTGGCATACAAAAAAATCGACCTAAAATTTTTATACACATATTATAGAACAAATACTTACACTTTTGCATACAAAAAATACTAAAAAATGCCACATACATTGCACAAACGTAAAAACAAGGGTTAATTAGATATATGCCACTGCAGGAATCGGTTATTCGAGATTTGCCATCGTTCCTTTCGTATTTCTAGATTTGCCATTACGAAACCGTGTTTATTCTAAATATGCCATTGCAGGCGACACGTGTTACTTTTGGTCAAACTGAGCGCAATTCGGATGATTTTGCCCCTCCGCATCAAAGTCTTGTCAGAATTTTCTAGAAATCTCCAAAAAAGATCTGAAGCTAAGATTTTTACCTTGGTGACCCGAGATCCTCATCTACCTCTGGTAAAAATATAAAAATTAAAACTTACATTTAGAACTTTTGGAAATTCAAAAATAGAAAAATAAAGTTGAAAATAGCAATGTCAGAATTTTTAAAATTTAAATATAAAAGATAAAATTTTAAAACTTTATATAAGATTAATAATACTATTTCAGATCTTGATAAAAATTTTCATAAAATATTAATACCATTTTAGCCTTAAATTAAATATAAAATAAAAATAGACGGAGGGGCAAAATCGTCAAGATAGAATGAGTCATGCGCTCGGTTTGATCGGAAGTGACACGTGTGCTGCAATGGCATATTTAGAATAAACACGGTTTCAGTAATGGCAAATCTAGAAATCTGAAAGAACGATGGCAAATCTCGAATAGGAATTCTGCAAAGTGGCATATATCTAATTAACCTAAAAACAAAGCGTACACATACAAGACTTTGTAAATACATATGCGACATGGTGCGACTACATGTCTTGCCGCGTCTGAGATACACTATACACACAACATTATGCAATATATGCGCCCAAACATGAGTACTCTAATTCGACATAAAGCCGAGTACTCAAGCACCCAAGTATTAAGTGTGGGAGTACTCATCCATCTAAATCGATGTGAAGATGAGTACTTGAGACTATACTCGGCGATGGAGCAAACCAGAGAGAAAGAAGCGTGAGTTGTACCCTGGACCGAGGAGGAAGAGTACACCATAGAGAGAGAGGGGGGAACGGTGCACCACCGGCGTTGAGGATGAAGATCGCACTGGTTTACTTGAGGTGGTGGTGGAGTGCCACGGCCAGTCAGTGTTGTGCAGAGAGCACTTGAGGCGGCGGAGTGCAGTAGTGCCAGAGATAGTAGTGGATCGTCTTGTGACAGACGAGATACTTGAGGCAGCGGAGGGCACTGACGGTCGAGGCGCTACCGCCATAGTACTCGTGGCGGCGAAGTACTTGAGGCGTTGGAATGCTTGACACCTGAGAACTCCTAGTCTCCTACTAACGAGTACTACGGCGGAGTAGCACACGAGACCAGGAAGAAGGATGCAGGATGCCCGAGGATGTGCTCGGCATGGTCCCAAAAAGGCCAGATCCGGTGGTGGCGTTTCCAGGAATCACCGAATCTGGCATCGGTGTGGTCGGGGCAGCGAGGTGTGGGCAGTGGTGGACCTAAGAAAAAAATTTAGGGGATGCTAAAATCTAAATCGATAATAAGATAATACTAAAATAAGACAAATAAATCAAATAAAGTAGAACCATGTAATGATTATTGTGATCGAAAAGCAGATGTAATTAGAAGAGAAATATAATGAAAATGTGAAATACAATAAAGATAGTACCTCGATAATGCCATAATGGTTAGTGCGTTCCCAAAAACTCGTAAATATGTGTAAATAGCTACACGGACATCAACATTAGCAAAGTTAGTAATGCAATTATAAATTATGACTTGCAAATAGTTATAATCAATGAGGAAAGAATGCAACATACCACTAAGTACTAGATTAAGTTATGCAGTATGAATGCAACATACCACTAATATACGAAGGTCTAGCTGTGCTCATTTTTGAAACAACCTGTTCGATGCGATTTTACCATTCTCTAACTTATCCGATAGGACATCTTGATGCTTTGCAAACAACGCATCCTTCTCTTGCAAGATGCACTAACGGTGGTAACTATCAAGGGGATATAGTTGAAGAAATCAGCAATAGCTCTATTACAATTTGCAACAGCCCCAACCACTAACTGCAACTGATGGGCAAAGCAATGGACATAGAAAGCATATGAATTTTTATCTCGAATCAACTTTTGCAATCCATTAAATTCTCCTCTCATATTGGAAGCTCCATCATAATCCTGTCTATGTAGCCTACAAATTGGTAATTGGTGGTCTTCAAGTAAATCGAACAAAGCCTCCTTCAATGCAGCAAATGTACAATTCGTGACATGCTTAATACCAAGGAGCCTCTCAATAACCATTCCTTGTTTGTTCACAAACCTACATAACATAATTTTTAATAAGGTAAAACAACATCACATGATTACATGAATAAAATAGTACAATAAATAAACATAAAATGAACTATTGACCTCAAAATCATGGACATTTGCTCCTTTATTGATACATCTCGTGACTCATCAATAAGCATCAAGAAATTTCTATCTTCAAGCTCATCCATAATCACTGTCGTGATCTCTTGTGCGCAAGCTTTTGCAAGATGCCTTTGAATCTTTGGAAAAGTCATGGCACAATTTAAGGGAGCTTAATCAAATGCCTTCTTCACTTCCTCTTTCTTATCTTTATACTTCTCAATCAATTGCTTAAAATTTCCCTTATTGATGGAAGGGGAAGATTCATCATAGCCTTGGAAAGTTTCACCTTGCATTAGAAGATATCTTGTACAATCTAAAGAAGTGGTCAAACGAATCTTATACATAATTTCTGACTTTCGACTATGATAAAAAAGTCTTTGTATTACACTTGCCCTTTGATTTCTAAAATCTTTGCAATCCCCCTTTGCCATATTGTAACAACTATTAGGTCCACCAACATATTTATTAAATGTTTCTAAAGCCTTTCTCCAATTAGAATACCTAGTTATTGTGAAGACTTCACTACCAAATTTTTTGGGCCTTCCTGGCTTCTTGAAAAGAAAACAATAGAAACAAAATGTCGCATCCTTGTCCACACTATATTCTAGCTAATCAAACTTATCGAACCAACATTGTTGAAAGGCCCTTGAATATTCATATTGTATTTTGCAAGGAAAATCATGTCCTTTTGGTTGAGCTGGACCTCTCAATAAATAAGAACTCTTGACTTGTTCTCTAATTTCATTATCATACTCATCAATTAGTATGTGTTTTGCTGGATCCGAGATAATTTCATTGGGATTAAAATCCACTTGAGGCTTCTTTGTTTGATTCTTGCTCTCATTAGTGTGAGGAGTACTACTTGTATTGCTTGAAAAATATTTATGTAATGTTTGTTTCTCCATCTGTTACAAATATATGATTCAATAGATGCTAGTTGTCAATACTCCATAGATAAATTCATATGAAATGAAACAAATCAGCATTTTAATACCTCTCTAGACTACGGAGTAAAGCTTGTGCGGTAGTCCACACTCCACAAAGCTGACAATGCTTCTTGACTTTAGAAGCAAAAAGCAGAAGGGCCTCCTCACTTGATGATTAGGTCTTGAGTCCTGCTCGGCAGCTGGTGCTCAGGCCTCTTCACTCTTCCTCGGTCACTCGCCACTCGAGTCTCCTCAGCCTCGTTGGTTGCCTCTCGGGCCTCCTCCAGGCTTCAACGCCGCTCAGGACTCCTCCAATGTTGTGTAGCCATAGGGCTCCTCGTCGCTTAGGCCTTAGGGCGAGTCAGCCAGCCGTGCTTGTTCCTCCTTTGTTGCGCTTAGGCCTCCTCACTGTGCTCGAGCCTCTTCAATCGCCACTTAGGGCTAGCCTCGTCACGCTTTGGTTGGCCGCCGCTCGGGCCTCCTCGTCCTTGAAGGCCACTTGGGTCATTCTGTAAGTTCAACCTTCATTAGTTATGGTTTTGGTGTTAATGACAAATCTAATATTAAGTCTATCCCCTAATACGATATTGTTATTAATGACAAATCTTATATCGAGACTAACTTGTTTATTAGTCTCATCGCATTGAAAAATGGAAAACCCAAGGTATGTTTGCATATTCATCTTAGTATTAGTTGCATACTTTGGAGTCAAGTTAAAGTATGAAGTCCCCATTATATTAACCACAAAATGTGCATTATGTTTCTTAATCCATATATTACATGGATGCACATATTTAGGGGGAGTTTGTAGTTTAACTTGAAAGTCTCTTTGTATTGATCGATTCGTTATTGACACATATAAGGATCAAGACAAAGAAACTAAATCCTTGAGTATATATTTGAATTGCCTAGTTATAAGTATACTCGTGGAAATATAGGATATGCTCCAATACGATCAAATTGAATATGTGCATATTATGTTCAAGTCAATTATATTTATGCACATATA
This sequence comes from Guadua angustifolia, assembly GCA_036346375.1. Classification (NCBI taxonomy): domain Eukaryota; kingdom Viridiplantae; phylum Streptophyta; class Magnoliopsida; order Poales; family Poaceae; genus Guadua; species Guadua angustifolia. The sequence goes on from JAYEVE010000583.1 coordinate 14,781, forward strand.
CATGTGGGGTTTATTCTATAGTTGATGATGACTTAGAGTAATGATCATCTCCATATAGATTACACATAATAGATCATTACTTTTCATCAACATGAGTATATGAAAACTTGTGTAGTTAATATATACTCATATCAATTTAAATGATAATTTAAATTGAGTTCATTTATCTTAATTAATTATTAAAGAACACTTCATCATGTGTTGATGGTGTTCCGTGATTACTTGAGGACAAATGAATAGTTCTTAAGTATAATAAAGCATGAGTTGCATTATTGTACTTAAGGCACAATTAAATCATTCAAATTGATTTAGGTTGTGCTCAATTGATCTAAAGGCATCCATTATGTGTTAATGGAGTGCAAGAGATAATTGAGACAACCATGCATCTTGGACTAACTACTTGTATGAGTTGTGATTGAGTTAGGTCTAAAGATGGATGAGATAATTGAGAACGGGACAAGGACGGCATCATGAGTTGATGGGCGTCAAGAGTGGATCGAAGAGGAGTCAAGTGATATCACGGGGAGCAAATATGCGAAGATCATAAAGACCCTAAAGGGGATTGTTTGCTTGTGCGAAGGTATAATTAGATAGGCTAAGGACTTTTGTAGTCTTTGAGTCTAAGGTTTTATCGCCGTGCTATTAAGAGGGTCGTTCCTTTGTTTGAGCTTCATCATGTGTTGGTGATCTCATTCGCGTTCCTCAAGCTCAAATCTTATTTGATTTGGTTTTTGCATATGGGTTAACCATTTGGTATGTGTTGCGAATGGGTTAAACTTATGCTTGGTTGCATTTGGTTTTCGCATAATACTTTGATTTGCATGTGTTGCAAGAAGTGATAAGCTAGTGCGTTGGCTTTTGTGTGAAGTTCACTTTTGCATGTGTTGCATTAGTTGAAGCTTCATGTTTTCGTTTTGCAAAACAATCTTTCTTAAAACCGTGTGGTTGCTTGGAGCTAAGTTTTGCATGTGTTGTAAAAGGAGAGAGCTCAAGCACAATTTGTGTTTGTGTGTTTGTATGGAGCTAGAGACTTGCATGTGTTGCAGTAAAGAGCTCATCGTGTGATTTAGTTTAGTTGATGTTTGGTTTTGGTGTGAAGTCGATTTGGTATGGTTGCGGAACTAGAGAATTGCATGTGTTGCAATTAGAGTTCATGCACCTTGATTTGATGTTGCTTGAGCTAGACTTTTGCATGTGTTGCAAAGAGTAGTGCTCAAGCATGAAATGTGTTTATTGCGTTATTTGCAAGTTCGTTGTGCGAATAAAGCGAGGTTTATGAGTCAGGAATCCAGAGCATGTGAGTGGGGCTTGCAACGGTGTTGGCAAGTTGACCGGTCTTGTGTTGACCTTCACATGGCTAGGGGATTAATCTCATAAACTTCGAGTTTGATTTGCTTATCGTTTTGCAAATAGTTCTTGAGTCGATTCTTGAAATGAGTTTTCGCAATTTGGGTTAATTCTTTGAGCATGGGTTGAATTGGTGCAAATGTGTTTTGCGGGTAAATGATCATGTGTTGATCATCCTTGAGGCTTAAAGAATTGCATTTGGATCTTCGGAGAAAAAATTCGGGCGGTGTCGGCTGCCGGCGGTGTGGCCGCCCCTAGTCGGTTGGGCCGGGCGTGGAAGCGATCGAACCGGCCCGGTCGGTCGGGCCGTGATGTCGGGCCGGCCCAGTGGTGTGTTTTTTCCAGTGTGTGGCGTCTGCGGTGGCTTAGGCGGTCGGACCGGCCGTGGCTCTGACCGGTCGGGGGTTAGTGCGGCCGGCGTGCGGTCGGACCGCCGGCCGGCGGTGCGTTTTCGGTGGCGCAGGGGTTTACTGGCGGTCGGACCGGCGGGGTGCAGTGTGACCGGTGAGTGCGTCTTGACCGGCCCGTCTTGTGATGCGGCCGAGCCTTATGTGATCGGTTTAGGCCCGTTGGCTGTGAGGGTCGGTCGGACCGGATTTTTCTGGTTTCGCCCATTTTGCCCCCAACGGCTAGTTTTCTTGTGGGGCTATAAATACACCCCTGGGGGCTTGGGCGGAGTTGTTGGTGTGTGTGGGAGTCATTTGCATGTGTTGCTCTTCTCCCTTTGCTTCTTGAGCTTAAGAGTGAGGCTAATTGCATGTGTTGCAATTAGTGAGTGGTTGAAGAGCCTCTTGTGCATGTGTTGCACTTGGTGATCACGGTTGCGCATTCGTTGTGCTCGGTGAGGTTCAAGCGGAGGGCGGCTTGTTACTCTTGGAGGTTGCCGACTCCTAGGCAGTAAGGCGTCGTCTTGCGGAGCTCTCGAGGTGTGAAGCCCGGCAAGTTTGTGAAGGTTCGGGTTGAGCCCTACGCATAGCGTGAAAAACCACGACTAGTGGAAAGAGGTGGGTGCTCGGCGGGAGCGGTCCAAGTGTGGGCTAGCCTCCAGCGTGGACTAGGGGAGGAGGCAAGTCTCCGAACACCACGGAAAAATATCGGTTGTCCTTGTCTCTTTACATTCAAGTATTTACCTTTTGTATATTATTGATTGCTTGAATTAGAATTGCTTAGTATTAATTGTTTGATCAATATAGCAATTCTTGTTTAGAGACATAAATTAGTTAGTGCACTAGTGAGCCTAGTTGATTTAGGCTTTAATTGTCAAAACCGATTTATCGCTTCCGTATATATAAATTGATTAGGTTTTGACTTAGGGGTGTATTAGAGCAATCGATTTTAGTGAGCGATTAATTTTGTAAAACGCCTATTCACCCCCCCTCTAGGCGCATCCTCGACCCTACACCTTCGGCCTCCTCAACCATGCTTAGGCCAGCCACCATGCTCGCCCCTTGGGGCTCCCCGGCTAGTCACCACTCAGTGGTTCTGCCATCACTTGCAAGGTCTACTTAGTTGCTCTTGCTCGATGCCTTGATTCAATTTGTGATTTCTCATATGTGAGATGAGGATAGGGAATTGGGGATTTGGGGATTGGGGGCAATTTGGTGGTGTCTTGGTGTGGTGGCTATTAGGCTTGATGGGCCAGAAACGGTGATGTTGTATGAGCTTTGGTTTGGGCCATGGCCCATGGAGCGAATGGAGGCAACACTTCTTCACCTTCTTGTACCTCCAGCTTTCTCTCTCTGGTTCTCCTTCTAGGCTTCTACCTCTAATTCGATTATCCATGGCACGGTGGTGCCCCGCAGTGGGTTCGGGGTGCTAAGGGGTACCCATGGCTTGGTTGGGAGAAGGGTGTGCCCTAGCCCTCCCTTGACCCACCGCTCGGTCTGCCACTAGTTGAGGGGCATCGGTGCTAGGGTAGAAGCACCTAGGGCGATTGGGAAGGATGATAGCCTTGTCTAGGGTGAAATTTGGATCTGCAGCGCCATGGCTAGGGGCCGTTGGATCGAGCACTAGTGTAGGATCAAGGATAGCAAACTAGTGGGGGTGAATAGGAGGTTTCTAAATTTTTCTACTCTTATTTTCATTTTAAAGTCGACTAAGGACTATTTGCAATTTTATCACTTTTAATATCAAGCAATTTCTAATGATCACTAAATTATCTCTTCTAATCAAGTACTCTAAACACTAAATTACTCTAAGCAAGATATTCAATTAGCTAGAATTGAAAAGTAATTCTAAGGAATAAGAATTGCAAACCACAATAGATAAACACAAGAATTTTATCCCGTGGTCTCGGAGACTTGCCGATCTCCCCTACTCCACGTTGAGGTGGCTTGAACTCCTTCAAGCTGGCTCCACTTGCTTGAGCCTTCCTCGATCACTTGTGGTAGCTCTTCCCCACTCCGGGTAGGCGAGCTCACAACGATCGGGCCTTCACACAATCTTCTTTGTGAAGATCACCGATTTCTCACCTCTAAGTGAAAGGACCGGAGATGTCGCCTAGAGGGGGGTGAATAGGCAAATGAAAATTTTGCAGCAAAATAAAATCTCACGAGGGTCTGAGCCCGGAGTGTCCGGGGTTTTTGTTCGGATACTTCGGTATGTCCGGGTCCGGATATTCCGGACTGGGGACCTCGAAGAGAGATTTTAAATCTTTGCAAATTTTCAACAATCTAAATGAACACAAATATTCTAAATGATACCAGGTACCTGAGGATGATGTAGATCTAAAGCTAAACTCAAAGATGGAGTAGATCGGGGCTCCGAAAGGTTCAAGAACAACAAACCCTAGCACAAGCAAATAAAGAACAAGACAACGATGTTTACCCGAAGGTCGGATTCTTGAAGGGAATCCTACATCTCCGTTGAGGAGGCACAAAGTCCGGGTCCCTCTTGACCACTTTCCTCCCGGTGTTGCACAAAGCACTCGCCGGTCTTCACTTCTTGCCTCTTTCCTTTCGGAGGCGAGACTTGCCTTCACAAACATCCAGGGCTCACCACACCAAGTCTTGGAGGCTCCCGGTGACTCCTTGCCGTCTAGGAGCTCTTCAAACTCCAAGAGTAACAAATACGCCGCTAAATCATCTTGTAGGATGAAACTTGTGCTCAAGAATCAAAGATGCAAGCTCAAAGCACTTAAATCCACTCCTTTCTCCCCAAAGATTCAAATCAAATCCAAGATTCAAGTGGGGGAAGGAGATTAGGGCTCAAGAGAGTGAGAGTGAGAGCTTGAGAGTTGAATGCTGCAATGAATAAGGTCTCTAACGGGTAGATTGAGAGTAAGGGCTTAAATAGTACCCCCAAAATCCAACCGTTATGAGTGAGCTGCGCAAACCCCGGAGTATCCGGACTTAATCCCCGGATACTCCGGACTCATTTAACCCGGAGTGTCCGGATACTCCGGACTACTTTAGACAGCAGCTACCGAGGGGTATAGCCCGGAGTGTCCGGACTTAATGTCCGGATACTCCGGCCTTTCCCATTCGGCCAGAATGGCATACTTCAAAAAAAATGCAATGTTTTAAATTCTTTTGCTATGCAATTTTCATCCTTTGAGCACAAGCATATCCTAGAAGCGATTTTCCATCGTATCCCCCTTAATAGTACAGCTATCCTTAAACTCAATAAAATAAAAAGATTACAACTAAAGTCTTGATGCCGCCTTTTCAAATTTTGAATACGGTAGGGGCCTCCAATCGCTTTCTTACGATGATACTTTCTCGATCTCTGCATGAATTCTCACTTAAACCATTAGTATACTCAATTGTGTTGCCATTAATCACCAAAACTCTTGAGGGGCCTAGATGCACTTTCAATCTCCCCCTTTTTGGTGTATTGATGACAACACAATTTGAAGGCTTTAATAGAAATAAAAGAGATTTGAATTTTCATTTTGAATGCAAAACATATAGTAGAGCTCCCCCTAAGTGTGTGCATTAGAGAACAAATACACATATTTAGTGAGAATTTTTGCAAGAGCTCCCCCTATATCCTTGCATTCGAGGGATCAACAATAAGGATATATCAAAATATAAATAACATGATACTTCAATAAGCAATGAACATTAAGCAATGAACATGATAAACATGATAAGCACGCATGCAACAACGACTAACTAGGAACAAAAGTTCACCACAAGAATTAAGACAAGTTCAACCAAGGCACAAGCAACTAAACAACCCAAACGACGCAACGACGCCAAAGACTATGACTAAACACTCCCCCTTTGGCATCAAGACACCGAAAAGGGAAAGCGCTCAGGACGGAAGATCACTCGTCGTCGCCTGAAGGTTGATAATCATCCTCCTTGCTATCCTCACGCCCTCGACAACGGCACGAGATGCTAAGAAATTTGAAGACCAAAGAGCTGGCGAGTGGTAGAATCCACTGTAGGTGCATCAGACGATTCCTCGGACTCGCTGGCAGGGATGTTCTCGCCTTGCTGACGGCGATAGGCACGGAACTCTCTGCGATGCTCACGAAGCTCTCGACGGGTCTCCTTGACTTGAGAAGAAACGTCTTGGCATAGGCAGAACAGGCACTTAAGCATCCTCTTAATGGTGTCTCTACTAGAGGGAGGAGAACCTGGAGGAGAGACTGGAGCTGCTGCTGAAGCTGGAGCTGGAGGAGCTGAAGGAGTGGCCCGAGATGGACGACCCCTGGGACACTGACCAACAGGGGCACTAGGAGCGGTAGGAGCTACGGAAGCTGAAGATGCTGAAGGAGGTCGAACCTTGTAGGATAGATGATCCACATCCTTAACAAAGTCAATGCCGGTGACAAGATCAATAAGAGCCATGATGAAAGGGGGCGTACCCACAGCTGCTAGAATTGTTCATCGAGTTGTGGCGGATGCCCTCCCATAAGAAATACACTATGTCAAAGCCATGGGACTTCTCCACCAAATGGAATAGCAGATTCCGACCATAAGAGCTGATGGCTGACGCATCTCCCTCCTTGGGCCAAAGCGTCACCCGAAGCATTCTGAGAAGAACAGTGGGCACAGGCTTTAAACCTTTTATGGTGCCAACCACAAAGTGCTGAGAGGGATCATATAGGGCTTCAAGCTGCTCCGGAGTCAAAGCTTTCTTATTATGCAGCTTGGCATCTCCATCAACTGACCTAAGCTGCAGAACCCTAGCAAAGGTCCTCCTGGTGGCCACATACCACACTTCATCTGACATCCACCAAATGGCATCCTCTTTCTTGTCAAAATACAATGTGGAGTAGAATTGCATAATGAGCTCATCATTCCAAGGATAAAGAAAACTCATTATATCCTTCACCGGTGGCCTTTCATGATTTGGATGACTTCATCAAAGATTGGATTGCAGAGCTCTGACATATACACCCAGTCAATTCTCTTCATTCTCATCACGGGACGCTTCATTGGGAGAAGTACAGTCTCATAAAAGTCTGACTGGAATCTGTTCTAGAACCGCTTGTCCACATATTCGTCTTGATTAAACTCAAGCGGATCCTTGTTCCTTTGCTCCACGATCGCTTTTCCCTTGCCAGATCCCACTCGATAATTGACAACACGAAGACGTCATCTGGCCAGGATACCTCCAGATGGGGCGACTCTTCTCAAGCAGACCAATCGCAGCCCTCGACTGCTGAAACTGCTTCTTCTTTTGCTCCCGGAGTCTTGCGTGAGCGTCAGCGGGATGTTCTTCGGCAGGTTGAGGAGACGGAGCAGCTGGAGGTGAGGTAAGTAGATTTGCACGGCCCTGGCTAACCTTCCTCATGGCATGCCTTTTCTTCTTGGAAGCGCCAGATACGGGAGATGAAGGAGGAGAGCCATCGGAGGGATGCTTGCCGGCACCGGAACCTCCCTGGGAAGAAGCCATCTGAGAGGGAACAAGGAAAGAAGTGAAAAAGAGTTTGCAAGGAAGTAAGTTATACAATTTAAATTTTTGGGCGAGAGGTATAGCAGGATACTCAGGGATTTAGTCCGGAGAGGGACAATTAACCGGATACTCAGGGCATTTGATCGAAGTGTGCGGATACTCCGGATACTCAGGATAAAATGTCCGGAGAGTCGAGACGATTGACTCAAACCCAAAACCTAGATTGCAAAACTAACCACACTCACGAGAGCCCATTCTAGAGATTAATCTAGGGGATGAATGGACTCTAGCAAAGCACCTTATTCAAGATAATTCAAAGGTCAAAGATAGTTGGACAAAGAGGAGGGCTTCTGGCGAGGAAAAGCAACCAAAAGAAGAATGAGAGAGAACCCTTCCCCAACCTCAGAGGATGATCAGGAGACTCCGGAAGGTGAGGAGCACATCGGGGATGGAGGAGGCCGAGGCGGTGGCTAGGGCGATGATTTGAAGAAGATGCGGTTGAAGAAAATGGCAAAGGAGAGAGAAAAGAGGCCCCCCGCACGGGCTTTATAGGACAGCCGCCTCAACCCGGATACTCCGGACATTTAGTCCGGATACTCCGGACTATCTGGATAGTCCGGACATAAAACCCCGGAATGTCTGGGTTGATGTCCTCGGGAATCAACAGGAATTTCACAAGGAATGAAGTGAGATATTGGCTTGCAGCAAAAAGATAAGGGGTTCTCAAGGCCCTATTTACTTTGTGACTAGCGAGCATTCAACCAATCAAGCCAGTCACATAGTATAAGGTCGGATCCGAAGATCAACGATTACGATTAACACAAAAAGATCAGAGAAATAGACTAAATAAAATTTTTCAAAACATTTTGCAATCAACAATCAATTGCATGCACTATTCAAGCCAAATTGCGCGAATCTAGAATATTTAGCCCACTCCTCAACTCATAAAATCTCTTTTCATCTAGAGGCTTGGTGAAAATATCGGCTAATTGATCGTTTGTGCTTACATGTTGAATATCAATATCGCCTTTAGTGGAATGATCTCTCAAGAAATGGTGGTGAATATCGATATGCTTGAATGCAGGGAGTGTTGGGCCGGGATTGTTGGCAATTTTATGGCGCTCTCATTGTCACACAAAAGTGGAACATGGTTATAGGTTAGGCCATAGTCATTTAGGGTTTGCCTCATCCAAAGCAATTGGACGCAACAACTCCCAGGTGCAATGTATTAAACCGGTGTGGATAGAAACTCTGAATTTTGTTTCTTAGAGGACCAAGAAACAAGGGATCTACCTAAGAATTGATAAGTTCCCGAGGTACTCTTCCTATCCACTTTACATCCGGCATAATCCGCATCGGAGTAGCCAACTAATTCAAAAGATGAACCTTTTGGATACTAAAGCCCAAAATGAGGAGTGTGTACTAAATATCTCAAGATTCTTTTTACGGTCACCATGTGGCACTCTTTTGGAACGGCTTGAAATCGTGCACACATGCACACACTAAGCATGATATCGGGCCTAGATGCATAAAGGTAAAGTAGAGAGCCGATCATCAAACGATATACCTTTTGGACGACCGGTTTACCTTCTTTGTTGAGGTCTAGATGCCCGTTGGCTTGCATTAGCGTCTTGATTGGCTTGGCGTTCTCCATACCGAACTTCTTGAGCATGTCCTTGATGTACTTGGTTTGGCATACGAATGTTCCTTCCTTGAGTTGCTTGACTTGAAAACCGAGAAAGAACTTCAATTCGCCCATCATGGACATCTCGAATCTTTTGGTCATTATCCTGCTGAACTCCTTGCATATTGTTCATTAGTAGATCCAAATATAATATCATCAACGTATATTTGACAAACAAATAAATCATCGTCAATGTGCTTAGTGAAGAGAGTAGGGTCGGCCTTTCCGACTACAAAACCTTGTTCGAGGAGAAAATCACGAAGACACTCGAACCATGCCCTTGGAGCTTGCTTGAGTCCATAGAGAGCCTTGTGTAGGAAGTAGACATGGTCCGGGTGGTTTGGGTCTTCGAAGCCGGGTGGTTGCTCAACGTAGACCAACTCGGAGAGAGGTCCATTCAAGAAAGTGCTTTTCACATCCATTTGGTATAACTTAAAATCATGGTGAGTAGCAAAGGTAAGTAATATTCTAATAGATTCAAGCCTAGCTACGGGAGCATAAGTTTCATCGAAATCCAAACCTTTGATTTGCGTGAAGCCTTGAGCAACCAACCAGACTTTATTTCTTGTCACTACTCCATGCTCGTCTTGCTTGTTCCGAAATACCTGCTTGGTTCCAATCACGTTTTGCTTGGGCCTTTCGATAAGCTTCCATACTTGGTTCCGCTCAAAATTGTTTAGCTCTTCTTGCATAGCCATCACCCAATCCGGATCTTGGAGTGCTTCTTCTACCTTAAGAGGTTCAAGAGAGGAAACAAAAGAGTAAAATTCACAAAAATTTGCAACTCGAGATCTAGTGGATACTCCCTTGTTAATATCTCCAAGAATGTTGTCGACCAGGTGATCTCGTTGTACGCTTTGATGGACTCTTGGATGAGGGACGGTTGCATTTAATCGTTGGATAGGGCCTCCATCATCTTGAGTGGTGTTTGAGCCATCTTGAGCTTGCATGGATGAGGAAGGAGCATCATTTGGAGCATTGCAGTCCGGAATATCCGGGGTTGAACCCGGACACTCCAGGTCAGTCCGGATACTCCGGACATTATCCCGGACACTCCGAGTTGGGGTGCTCGGGATTTCATCTTGCTCCACTGGTTTTACTTCCCCAATGGCCATTCTCTTGATTGCTTCACAAGGAGGTTCTTCCCTATTGATTACATCACAATTAGCTTGTTCTACTTGAGAACCGTTAGTTTCATCAAATGTTACGTCACGCGAGATTTCAACTACACCGGTATTATTGTTGAAAACTCGATATGCGTAAGCATTTGATCCATAACCAAGTAAGAAACCTTCATCTACTTTAGGAGCAAATTTAGAAGACTTAGCTCTTTTGTTGAGGATATAGCATTTGCTCCCAAAGACTCGAAAGTAGGAGACATTTGGTTTCTTCCCGGTGAGAAGCTCGTATGCCGTCTTCTTTAGAATCTTGTGAAGATATAGGCGGATGGTACTATGGCATGCGGTGTTGATGGCCTCCGCCCAAAATATGTCGGAGACTTTGTACTCGTCAAGCATCGTGCGCGCCATCTCGATGAGGGTACGATTCTTCCTTTCGGCTACCCCATTTTGTTGAGGGGAATAGGGAGCCGAAAACTCATGCTTGATGCCTTCTTCATCGAGATACTCCTCCACACCGGTGTTCTTGAATTCGGTGCCGTTATCACTCCGAATTCTCTTGATCTTCACCTCAAACTCATTTTGAGCCCTTCTCATGAATTTCTTTAGAGTTCCTTGGGCTTCACTTTTATCATGCAAGAAGAATACCCAAGTGAAACGAGAAAAATCATCTACGATAACTAAACCATACTTGTTTCCTCCAATGCTTATGTATGTGACAGGACCGAACAAATCCATGTGTAGCATCTCCAATGGTCTTGAGGTAGTCATCACGTTCTTGGCGGGATGAGAAGCTCCGACTTACTTTCCGGCTTGACACGCGCTACACACCCTATCTTTCTCAAAAACAATATTTGTTAGTTCAAGGATGTGATTGCCTTTAATGAGTTTGTGAAGGTTCCTCATACCAACATGAGCAAGTCGGTGATGCCATAGCCAACCCATACTAGATTTAGCCATTAAGCACGTTTCAAGATTAATTTTATCCGTAGTGAAGTCTATGAGATAGAGATTTCCCTTTAAACGACCCTTAACGGTGATTGAACCATCATCCCTCTTAACGACATCCACACGCTTATCACTAAACACACAGTTGTAGCCCGCTTCACATAATTGAGCAACAGACAACAAATTGTAACTTAGTGATTCGACAAGTAAAACATTGTTTATATGAAAATCATTAGTAATGAGAATCTTACCTAAACCTACCACTTCACCTTTTTCATTGTCGCCAAAAATTATACTTTCACTATTTGCTCCATTTACTTCCAAATGTGCGAACATCGCCCTTTCTCCGGTCATATGATGTGTACATCCGCTATCCAAGATCCAACTTGATCCACCGGAGATGTATAGAGATGGCAAAAATACCCATGGGTCCGGGTCCAAATTTGGACCCATGGGTATATTATTTGGTCCGGATTCGGTCGGGTCCAGTCTCATTTTGGACCCGTGGGTATCGAACCCGGACCGAGCGGCATCTTTTGACAGCATTGATAGTTTGATTTATATTTGGATTTTGTAGAGCGTGCTCAATCTGCTTTCGTGCACCACAGTAGCTCAAGAAAAAGTAGCAAGGAGATAAATGTTCCGGAAGATTGTGCTGATTTAACAGGCAATTACAACCTTTTGTCAAAGAAGAAGTTCTAGTCTCTGTATTCAATGTAATAATGGTTGACTGTATCTCCACATCATGCTTTTGTAGTGTCATGGCCCCAAATTCGAATTCGTCTTCTGCGGCTAACATTAGCGTCAACCGAGTTTTGGCCGCATTTGAGATCAATTTCCGACTTCAGTCAAGGTTCTAAACTGCCACTTAGAAGTATTTCCAAACTTAGCAAAAATTAAGAGCTTAACATTTTGGGGACTTAGCCATTCTCATTTTGTTACTAGTGGGGTCACTGGAGCACAAAACAAAAGAAATGGTGCAATCAAACCAAATCAGTCTTTGGGCCAACCCCACCCAAACCGAACCAGCCTCTTCCCATTCTCAGCCGCATATTTTTTCTCTTCCTTTCTCATGAACCGAACAGCCCTCCCCCTCATTCTCATTTCTTCCCCAACCAAGCCAGCACCAGCAGCACATCCAGCCTCCTCCTGGCGCCACCCCAAGCTGAAGCTCCTCCCTGCTGGTTCCCTGGTGGCGCCTCCAAGCTGCAGCACCTTCCCCAAGCCGGCCCCCTCCTCTTCCTCCTCCACTTCCTTGAGGTAAGGCTCCCTAGGGTTTAGGTTTTGATGGGTTATTTCCTGGTCTTGGGTGCTGCCATGATGTATTGGGGGCTTAGATGAGTGGAGAATCAAGGTTTGAATGGGGAATAACCAATCTAGGGTTTGGAGCAAGTTCTGAATTTTCGAGCAGAATTTTTAGCTACTGTTTCGGGCTGATTTGAGAAAATTATGAGCATCTCCTGCTAGGTTGGCTGTAGAGAAAGTTGTGGGTAATCAAATTATCTTTCATTTCCAACTAGAATCACCTCATTTCGTTAATCCAGCTGAAAGTTATGTCTATTTTAGTGCTTGCTGCTCTGAAAATGCTGAAGATTTCGGGTAGAAACTTGAGCTGTGAATAAGAATTAGTTAGAGGCCGAATTAGAAATTAATTTTGCCTGTGAAGTTTTAGAAAATTTCTTGTAGATTGTGAAAATATCATCCTTTACTCAATTCTACTAAGTATAGCAATTTATATGTTGAATTTTGTGCATGCTGTCTGAAACTTTGAAAAATACTGAACTCTGAAAACTGCCATCTGTTGCTGGCTGAACTGGGAGTTACCTGGGCAGAATCTGAGTGATTGGCCGAAGCTAATTTGTAGGTCTATGTCTTATGGTCGTGTAGGCTCTGAGTTTGCTCAATTTGGCTAAGTGATCAAAAAGTTATGGTCATTTGTATACATGCTGTCCTGAAACCGGTGTTTCTGAAAATTCAGACTTTGGGACTAAAGTTCAGAGTTTAATTGCAAACTTTAAATTTATTTTCTGAATGTTATGATGCATGGTAATGTTAGATCACCCTCTTGTGGTCTTTTCGAGTCCAAGAAGCCATTTTTTTGGGTTAGCCAAATAAAAGTTATACTTGTTTAGAGGAATATGCTTGTTATTTGCAGATTTGTGCTATAGAATAGAAATAGAGAGTAGCATTGTAGTTTTTGTTCTTAAATTGAAATGAGTGCTTGCATTATCGTCTTTAATTCTCATTCCATCTCATATGCATTGCATACATCTCATTCATATGCACTCTTTGGCGTGTAGAAAACGAAACCACGGAGGGTGGCGTGGCCGTGGTCGAGGGACATCGGTGGGCAAGTTGCCGTTGAGGATCCGCAGAAGCTGCGAGCAAGCACCTAAGCATGTTTATCCTTATGTATCGTTATTTTTGAGAATAATGTGATTAATTGAAATGTTAAGTATTGCATTAGGAATTGCCATGTGGGATAGGAATAGATCCTATTTGCTGCGTACACCCCTTGTATTAATCGAATATCTCCTTTTGAGCTAGACTATGGGTATTAATGAGTCCGTGCTTAGAATGATTAGATGTCGGGGTTGGGCCAAGTGACGGAGGGTTACATCACTTGCGGTTGTTATCATTACACACATACTACATTATGTCGGACTTGGAATCGGGAAAGGTTTTGGAAAGAAATGAATTGTGGACCGGCGGGGAGTTGGTTCATTTGGGTGCGGAGACTCAAATGTGTAGCCCGTCAGTGTCGATTAAGAACCGATCCGTAAGTGGAATAAGATTGAGCACACCCGGTTGGTCGCATGCCCGATTATGGTGCGGTAAGCCACTCTTTCTCTCATATGGAATCGATGGACCGTAACTTCACGTGGTTGGGCGTGGTTGAGGCGAGGCTTAGCCGACTCTCGCGCCAAGCCGACTTGAGGCAGCTCGAGGGTGCTAGGTTTTCGGACGCGGAGGGCGCTTCAACGATTGGGTATGATTGGGAGGGTTGGCGCTAGGCCCTTGTGGTAAGTGTCGTGCGATCAATGCTTCCTGCGGGGTTAATTAAGCGATTGAATTGCAGCGCTCTCGGATATGAGCACGCTTGTTCGAACTTCTTCTGCGTAGTAAACAACTTGAACTTGTGGTTCGCCGTTGGGCTTGAGCTAAATTTTGATATGAGATGACTTGCTTTACATTACGTTAATTACAATATCATGCTAGAGGTAGGTCTTTGTTACAAGCGCTAACTATATTGAGAAAGACTTGAGTAGATGACTAAAATTGAAACAAAGTTAAGCATTTCCGCACTTTTAACCTAAGCCTGTTTACCTTGCTACCGCCAAATGCATCTCCTTTGGAGTCGGTCATATATGGACCCCGGGTAAGTCTTGCGAGTACCTTTTGTACTCATGTTGCTGCGTTGTGATTTTTCAGGTGAGGACCCCGATGGGTGTGATTTCTGTCCCTACTGCTTCTCGGTGGTCGGGCGGGGCACCGAGTAGAGGCTTAGCGCGACATCGCACACGCCCGGAAGTGTTCAGGGGCAGAACACTTCCGCAGAAGTTGTATTTTGCTAATGTGTTGCGATTGGATTCATTTTTGTTGTATAGATAGCCTTTTAAATTGTGTTTTGTCGTTGTTTAAGTCTCTGTCGATGTCTCGTGAATGGCTTCTCATTGTGATCGTACTGCTGTTGTGGTTGTTGCATTACTTTTGGATATATATATACTGCAACTGTGTTTTCTTGTCTGCTGAGTGGATGTCCATAGGTTCTAGGAGGGTCATGCCAAAATTTTCCAGATTTTGGAGTCTTGGTCAAATTCTTAGTTCTGGTGTGGTTTAGAGTCTTGGAGTTGTTGCTAAGTGTGGTTTGGTGGTTGTCGGGTTTGTCTTTGTGCGGGTGTTTCAGCGTGCGTGTTTGGTTGCTTGGTTTGAGTTCGTTGCCCCTTTATGCAAATTGAATTGATATCGCATTGGAAACCGGTATGCGAGGCGATCTGGCCGAGTTAAAGTCGCATCTGGGGAATACCGGGGCGGTTGTCGAGTTCATCGAATGGGGCGGCGTTGTCTCTATTGGGCTTGGGTGTTAGACTGCGGCGCCACCGGCGATCCGTTGCTAACCTCCAATTCCGATGTGGACGACGGGACATTCGATAACCCGAGGACAGTCTGGGCGGCTCCTCTCATGTAGTTTATAAGACAACTGACAACTAATCCTTAATTGTATCACATTTGAGGACTTCACCATGTCTTTGCGGAGCGATTTTTAATACTACTGTTAGTGATGACTCAAGTTACATAACAGAATATCGGACGACTCGGAAGGATAAAGATATCAACGTAAGTAACTAAGCATCCTGCATAGTGCCACCTCTTGCAGATAGCATTGGTAACAATTGGTCCGGTGCCGTTGGTCCGGTACCCATCGGTGCAGGTTGGTCGAGTTTGGACCCGTGATTGATTTCGAGTCCGGGTCCGGGTCCAAATTTCGGGTCTCGGGTCCGGGTCCACGGAGGCTGGACCCAGAGGTACCCGGACCCGTTGCCATCCCTAGAGATGTAGGCCTACAAAATGAAATTTAGATTTTGCTCTTTGGTACCCAAACTTGTTTAGGTCTGCACACGTTAGTGACAAGAGACTTTGGGACCAAAATAGATTTAACACGAGAAGCATTGTCGGGTTTGCGCCCGATATAACAAGCAACTACTCGACCGATGTTGGTTCTCTTAAGCACATACGAAGCAAAGAAAATAGAATGAGTCTTATACTTAGAAGCTTCTTCGCCCTTAATGAAGTGAATGGGCTTGTTCAAGGGGGCAACTACAATGTTGCTCTTTTTGCCCTTGGGCGGAACATACCCAAGCCCATATTTCATAATGTTACCTTGGCGCTTACCAAGGTACTCCTCTAATCCTTTGCTAGCTTTATAGGACTTTTGAAGTCCATCTTCAAGCATTCCCTTGGGCTTCTTATTTTCATGAGCTAATACTTGCAAAGTCTCAAGGTTAGTGGCACAAGCATCAATATTGACATTATAGCATCTAGCACATCCATTGCTAGAAGATGGTAATGAAAAATTGGAGTTAACTGTTGAGGAGATAGAGGAGATATTCGAGAGATCAACAAGCTTCACCTCAAGAGCCTTGCAAGCATCCTTAGCTTTGGCAAGTTCCTCTACGAGTGAAGCGTTGGTGATCTCAAGACTAGTTAAGTTGGATTTGGTCATTTTTGAACTTTCGACCAACTCCTCGTACTTTCTCCTTTCATAGGTTAGACTCTTCTCTAGCTCAAGATTTTTCTCTTTCTCAAGAATAAGCAAGTCTTCTTGAGCTTCGAGAGTGGTCTCCTTTTGCTCAATAATTTCCTCCAATTTCTCAATATCTTTTAAGAGTAAATCTAATTTTTGAATGTCAAAGTCCTTAATTGACTTGAGTATACCATCAACGTCACTATCGTCATCACTATCATCCAAGCATGAATCAATAATGGAAGAGGATGAAGCTTTGATTGATACCTTGCACCCCTTAGCCATAAGGCACATTGGAGCGTTTTCGTCATCATCGCTCAAGTTGTCGAAGAGGCCCTTCGACATTGTCGGAGTAGAGGACACGGCGATGGTGACGGAGGCGATTCCTCCTTCGTCGGAGTCGGAGCTCGAATCGGAGTCGGAGCCCGACTTGTAGCCCTTCTTTTTGAGAAATTTATTGAATCTTCTCACGAGCAAAGCCATGTCTTCATTGGTTAGGGGGTCACTTGGTTCCTCATCTTCACTTGTACTCTCTTCGACTTCCCTTACGGTCTTCACGGCCTTCAGAGCAATACCTTTCTTCTTGCCCAACTTGAGTTCTTCAATAACTTCGGCCTCCTTTATCATCATCTCATCCATCATTAGCCGACCGATAACATCATGAGGCGTCAATATGTCGAAGTTGGACCGGTCTCGGATTAGTTGAACAAGATTGCGGTTGGTTGGAGTGATTACACAAAGAATGATCTTCACCACGGCCTTGTCGGAAAGATCGGTGCACCCAAGACCTTTAGCTTGATTTACAAGCACCATCAAGCGGTCAAATATTTTTGTGTATGACTCTCCTTCCTCTAAGGTGAAACGGCTTAGCTCACCAATAATGAGCTCTATCTTTGATTCGCGGACACTTGAAACCCCTTCATGACTAACCATGAGTCTATCCCAAATAGCTTTTGCTTCTTCGAGTCCATCGACTCGGTTGAACTCAGAATCACTCAAAGCATTAAACAAGGTATTGACGGCCAAGTCATTGAAATGTTGAGCTTTGTCTTCTTCGGAAGTGAGATTGTTTAGATCAACGGGCTTGAAACCTGTTTCTACGATCTTCCAAATAGAAGGGTGAAGTGATCTCAAGTGCATCTTCATCTTGTGTTTCCATGCGGCATAGTGAGTGCCATCGAAATGAGGCACTCTCTGGGAGAGCACGGAGACATAAGATGAAGAGCTTGAACACCAAAGGAAGGATAATCATATGGAATTGCAACCCCTGCGGAGCCCCTAGCCTTAGTTTGGTTCTGACCTTGGTAACTTCTCTATTTCGACATCCTAGATTCTCCAGCGGTTAAGCCAAACTACGGAGATTTGGCTCTGATACCAATTGAAAGGACCGAAGATGTCGCCTAGAGGGGGGATGAATAGGCAAATGAAAATTTTGCAGCAAAATAAAATCTCCAGAAGTGCGAGCCGGAGTATGCAGGGGTTTTTGTCCGGATACTCCGGTATGTCCGGACTGTCCGGGTTAATTGGTCCGAATATTCCGGACTGGGGACCTCGAAGAGAGATTTTAAATCTTTGCAAATTTTCAACAATCTAAATGAACACAAATATTCTAAATGATACCAAGTACCTGAGGATGATGTAGATCTAAAGCCAAACTCAAAGATGGAGTAGATCGGGGCTCCGAAAGGTTCAAGAACAACAAACCCTAGCACAAGCAAATAAAGAACAAGAAGACAACAATTTTTACCCGAATTTCGGATTCTTGAAGGGAATCCTACGTCTCCGTTGAGGAGGCACAAAGCCCGGGTCCCTCTTGACCACTTTCCTCCCGGTGTTGCACAAAGCACTCGCCGGTCTTCACTTCTTGCCTCTTTCCTTTCGGAGGCGAGACTTGCCTTCACAAACTTCCGGGGCTCACCACACCAAGTCTTGGAGGCTCCCGGTGACTCCTTGCCGTCTAGGAGCCCTTCAAACTCTAAGAGTAACCAATATGCCGCTAAATCATCTTGGAGGATGAAACTTGTGCTCAAGAATCAAAGATGCAAGCTCAAAGCACTTAAATCCACTCCTTTCTCCCCAAATATTCAAATCAAATCCAAGATTCAAGTGGAGGAAGGAGATTAGGGCTCAAGAGAGTGAGAGTGAGAGCTTGAGAGTTGAATGCTGCAATGAATGAGGTCTCTACGGGTAGATTGAGAGTAAGGGCTTAAATAGTCCCCCAAAATCCGTAGTTATGAGTGAAATTGCATAAACCCGGATATCCGGACTTAATCCCGGATACTCGGACTTCTAGGATACTCGGACTACTTTAAACGGCTGACTCTGAGGGGTATAGCCCAGAGTGTCCGGACTTAATGTCCGGATACTCCGGCCTTACCCATTCGGCCAGAATGGCATACTTAAAAAAAATGCAATGTTTTAAATTCTTTTGCTATGCAATTTTCATCTTTTGAGCACAAGTATATTCTAGAAGCGATTTTCCGTTGTATCCTCTTAATAGTACGGCTATCCTTAGACTCAATAAAATAAAAAGATTACAACTAAAGTCTTGATGCCGCCTTTTCAAATTTTGAATACGGTAGGGGTCTCCAATCGCTTTCTTACGATGATACTTTATCGATCTCTGCACGAATTCTCACTTAAACCATTAGTATACTCTATTGTGTTGCTATTAATCACCAAAACTCTTGAGGGGCCTAGATGCACTTTCATTAAGCCGTCTAGGAGGCGGCAACCTCCAAGAGTAACGAGTATTGACGCTTGCTCGAGGACGAAATTGAGTGTCAAAGGCTCAATGCTAAATGCTCCACTCAATTTGCTCCTAACTCTCTCAATGTATGAATTTTAATGCCCCAAGAGTTTGGAAGACTAACAAGAGCTCAAATGTATTCAATGAGGATCAAAGAGTACTCTTGAATGCAGGTGAGGGGGTATTTATAACCCTCACCAACCAAATGTAACCGTTGCTCAAAAGTTACTCAAAATCGTGCTGAGGGGCCGGTACTACTGCTCCTCAGTACCCAATGGTCACTGTGGAGCAATTAATGCCCGATTAGTGACCGTTGGTCACTTGGGCGGTAGTACCGAAGGAGGTGTGGTAGTACCGCTCGCCGGTACTACCGCATGCCTATGATAATACGCCTCCCGACTCTGAAAAATACTTTCTCTAGAAAAAAGGTCTGAGAGAGGTGCGGTAGATGCCGTGGACGTAAGATACTCTGCGAACCTGTGGTCATATCGCCCATATGCATCAAAATGCAAATTTTAATTCTATTTGATTTCATTTTTAAGACCATTTATTTCTGAGATGTCTAATTGATATGTTTTGAGCCTCGACACTTTTCTCGACATTAAACTTACGACAATGAACCCTCTTAATAGTACGGCACCTATTCTAGCAATCCGATCTTTTTCTCTTCAAACACCGAGATCGGTAAACACTATGAAAAGGTCCTTAACTTTTATACCTTGGTCATCTTACCCTATTGCATTGATCTTCTATTTACTGAGTCGATGCTATTATGTCCATCGTGTCTTGAATCAACCTATACTCAAAAACACTCAATTGAAAAACGTTAGCCCTTTAAAACTTTATTGTTATCAATTACCAAAACTTAACCGAAATTGGGGGCCTAGATGCTTTCAACTAGCGCGGCTAGGTAGGGGAAGTTCACGGTGGCTCGCCTTAGGGAAGAAGCATGCAGTCGGTCTTTGGCAACATCGTCGGCGGTGTGGGAAGGAAAGATCCAACGACCTGACCAAGGTCCATGGTCACCGAAGGTCATGTGCCTGTTCCCTTGTTGGTGGCTAGATCTTGGGTGTTGTGGCCGTCTGAGGCCCATGTGGCCATTTGTAGATGTGTCATCGTCAATGTTCTAGCCGTGTCGGCTTAGCGTAGCTAGTCTCTACCTTCTTGGCTTTCTTGCCACCGGATCTAACCTTGTGGGCCATCATGCCACCACCCACCTCCTGTCGCTCGGCGGGAAAAGAGAATGGAGAGAGAGAAAGGAACATGATAGAACAAGGGAGGAGAGAGAGAGGGGGTGGAATTTGTGAGGTATTAGTGTATTGTAGGTCCGCCGTATGTATTGTTATGATAGGACATTAAGAGGTCCTATTTGAATTTTGTTTCCGTGGTGCGACTCTCTGTATAGCCTTGAGGAGTACAAATTTTGATCATAGATACAACGAGTTGTACAAAATCCTTACTCAGTGGAACCTCCTAGTCTATTTACATCGCCAATGCAGAGAAATGTAGGAGAGTGTGTGGTTTTCGTTGAAAGCTCTCCGCATATTTGGGACTTCTTACTTTTTTCTACCCTTGTTATGAGGGCGAGGTCTGTCCCACGTAGGTTAGGAGAGCAGGAGGACATCTCTATCGGTTCCACACTAATTATCTCTATCAGTTCCAAGATAAAAAATAATAGAGATAACAAGGATGTCTCTATTGGTTTGGAGTGTGGAACCAATAGAAATTCATGTATTAATTATCTTTATCGGTTCTATGCTCTATCGGTTCTATGCTCAGAACCGATATAGACCATATACTTGTTGTCAGCGTATTTAGCCTGACAAGATTCCGCTATCAAAGTGTATATTCCCTAAACGGAATTTATGGTTCGGTAGAGGTCATCTTCATGGTTGGAAACCCTAATGTCTCTCGGCGGGGGTCTCCAGGCGTCAATGGACTAGTGGACACAATGATTTACCCAAGTTCAGGCCCCCGGTGCGGGTAACAGCCTTACTTCCTGCTACTTCTTTGTTGGGGAAACGTTTACAACGGTGTTTTCAGTGTCTGCTCCTCTATGCTGTTTTTGCTCTAGTCGACCGACCGACCCCCTTCTTCATGCACCAGGATGCCCTTATATAGACAGGCCACCTTGGGCGGGGAGAGAAGGTGGCGCCATACTTATCTACAATATATTAATTACACCCATCATTCCGGCTTCCACGCCGACCCGACTCATTTATTAAGCACGCCTCGTGGCCTTGTCTTCGAACCCTATTTAATGTCGGTGAGAGGCCTCTTGATCACCGGGACAGGGGCCTTCTACAACGGGTTGGTGAGAGCGTCGGAGGATAAGCCGTCGTCGTGTCGAAAGTGAATCCTTCACAATTAATGGCCCTGACATAAGGTGCCATGGGAGGGAGACTTCCAGGCGAAGTCATCCCCTCATTCCTTTGGTTGCCTTTGTGGCTTGACAAGAGGACTCGAGACACTGCCGCTCGTCAGCGCCACGCGAGCCGCTCGCTCAGCGAGTAGGCGTGTCCTTGTTGCTTTCGCCGAGGCCTACGTGGGTTTCTCGCCCGTGAGCGTGCGTTCGCCAGTTGCCATTGGGGTGCCACTGTGAGCCACTCGCCCGTGAAAGGTATGTCGCCAGATTGCTCGCCAAGGGCCCCGTGGGCTTCTCACCGTGAGCGGCGTGCTTTCGCCAGTGCCGGTGGGGTGCCACGAGCCACTCGCCCGGCGAGCGTATCGCCAGACCTCTTTCGTTAGGGGCCACGTGTGCTTCAAGCCGGGCGAGCCACTTCTTGAGGCCTCTGCTTTTCTGGAGAAAGGTACCCGGTGCAAAATACAAACACTTGTCTACTCGGTTCGGGCGTGGAATTGATAGAGATAATTTTTCTTAGGATCAGTTCTGAGCTCCTCTATCGGGTAAAAACAGACTGTGATAGTGCTCGTCATCACTGTCTAAGGACTTTGTATCGCCACTATAAAACCGACCCAGATGACCATTTCTGTAGTAGTGTATTGGTATGATTAGTAAAATATTTGTATAATATTATTATAAGTACTATGATATTAGTATGATAATATCATAATATGA
>JAYEVE010001674.1:0-40634 GCA_036346375.1 Guadua angustifolia
CTTATGATCCTTATAGAAACAAATTTTTATCAAAATCATAAGGACCAAGATGCATTTACATTTTTATCTTTCAATGATACCTTTTCTCTATTTTTCTCCCCCTTTTGTCAATATAGGTATCAAGATGGCGTTTTCTCCTCAAGTTTTTCTTTTAAACTTATTTTTCAATTTTTGCAAGCTTTGCAAGATAAATGAACTTCGACATATCTAAGTTAGTAATTTTCTTCATGTAATGTAGCATGGTGTATAGTATGAAGAATAGGTCATTTGCATAATAGACAAAACCCATAAAATAGAAAATAAAATCTATATGTCTTACGCAGCGTCACCGTCGTTACACGGTGAGAAAACGAGATACTTTGAAAAAAATTGTAGATGTACTTCACATATTACTCTAGGCTAATTAAATATTGAACAAATGTGATTGCAAGTCGGGTCTTCCATGTCCTTGGAAAACCCGACTTGCAATCACATTTGTTCAATCTTTAATTACCCTACCTAGAGTAATCTATGAAGTACATCTATAATTTTTTCAAAGTACCATTTTCTCCCACCGTGGCACGACGGTGACGCTGCGTAGTAGCATGTCGTCTGGGTACTCTGCACCGTGGCACGACGGTGAGGCTGTGCAAGGCCACTTCGTATGGCATGAAGCAGATCACACACTCTAGTGTGTCAGGTTCGATCAAGCAGACCGTGGTTGTCGTCGCCTCGCCATGCTGCCTGCGGGTCTTGGTTGATTTATTAGTCGAGTTCCATCAACATTATCATAAGAAGGGAGAAAAAGCGCTACAAATGTTTATATTTTAAGTCTATCCTGATCAGACAAACTGTTGCCATAATGCATATAGGAAGTGTAGATATTCAACTACAACATCTATAACTGGTTGTGCTTTGTAAATATCGTTGTAGAAATATTGATGGAAATTTCGAACAACACTATAAATAATGGAGGTTCTGCTGGGGGTGTGGGAAAAAAAGGACATCACAGACGGTTCTTATTTGTAACCGTCTGTGATAAGTTAGTATTACAGACGGTTATGATTTGAAACCGTCTGTGATATTTAGTTAGTGTCCACGTATAAAAGATCAGCAATTCAATCCTATCTTATTTTTAAAATTCAAGAGGTATGATGATACTCCCTCTAGTAACAAATAGTTGTCGTTTTGGACATCGACATGGCCCCTAAAACTCAACTTGACCATTGATTTCTATTGTAATATATTTTAAAATCAAATAATATTACAATATTATGAAAGTACGTTTTGAAACGAATCTACACATATGATTTTCATTCATCCAATCTAAATATTTTAAAAAATATAGATAACTAATGTTTCAAAAGTTTGACTACATGTATCCCAAACTGACGTGCTTTTGTGAACCAGAGGGAGTAACTTCTAATGATCTAATGTTTATGATTGCAATCGTAATTAGGTCCCATCAGATTAAGTACCGGCTGTTCTGCTTTTTGTTATAATTTCTATCATATTACTCCACCTGTCATAAATAATTGTCATTATACACACACACAGTCAAACTTTCAAATATTTGACTGTGAATATCTTTAAAATATTTATATTGGATACATGAAAATCATTTTTTAGATTTGTCTTGAAAGTAATTTCATAATATTATAATTTTATTAGATTTTATAAATATATTATAATAAAAATTAGTGGCCAAATCCATGTTTTTGAGACCATATCGATGCCCAAAATAACAACTATTTAATTGTGACTGAAGAGAGTACTACAGCTATAGTTGAACTTTACTTAGGATGCACCTATTTAAGGTCAGATATTTTTTGTGACAATTGTAGTAATTTCTCCTTTTTTTTCTTAGCAGTTGCAAATCACTTTTTATGAACTTTTAATATAAAATAGATAGATAGATAGATTACCCTAGCACTGTATTATGCATCAAAGGAATGTTAGGAGCTAGGACCATGCTCACACTGTTTAGGTCTTGGTCTGTCTTACTTCCGTGTGTATCTACATCATGCATGTACACCTACGCGCACACAACCGCTTCCCTGTACACGCTCGTTTTACAGTTCGTACACGTTAATTCTCCTTCGTTGCTCTGCAGACTGCAGAGGCTTTGCTCGCCCAGCTTACAGCCGAATGATGTGTAGTGTACACGGATTGATTAGCACTCTAGTTCGTACTCGTTAATTCTCCTTCATCTTTGTATTATTTAAAAATTCTGATAGTGCTGCTGTTAGAACATACTAGATAGGAACCCGTGTTACGTCGCTCCGTACAAAATTTAGTTCGTTGGTTCTTCTCGAAAAATAAAGTTGGAGGACCCGTACGCGAATATACAAAACTATAGGGTTCTTTTTGTAAAATTACCGATAGAAGGGTCTGGATGTAATTTTTGCAAAACTACCCACCGGAGGACCCAACCGTGAATATCTGAGACTACGGCTTTTTTTCGCAAAGCGAAAAAATAAAGGCGGAGGACCCATACTGTGAATATACTGAAACTATAGGGCTCTTTTTGCAAAATTACCGATAGAAGGGCCTGGATGTATTTTTTTGTTTTCGCAAAACTACCCACCGGAGGACCTGTTCGTGAATATACAGACTACGGAGTTTTTTCGCAAAATAACCGGCCAAAGGACCTAAACGTAATTATGAAATTTACAGAGGGTTTTTTCGCCAAAAAAATGTGACTCGTGGCTACCTTGGTTGGCCTCCAATTCTCCCGGCTTTCATAGATAAGATATGTCCTTCAGTTTTTTATTTTCTAGAGGAACTAAAAGAAGTCTAATATTTTTAAACTTTTTTGTGTGATATTATATGGTAATTGTAATGATGTTATGTGACATCCTAAAATTTGCTTATAATATTATTTTATTATTATTTATGCATTTTATGATTTTCTTTGAATTTATTAGATTTTTCTCGAATTTATTTGTATTTAATTTAAATTAAGTATATTGGCCTTTTAATAAAAATAATTATATATAGATAAACTTAATATAAAGTTTTGCTAAAGATATTTTATTTGAGTTCAAAATGTCTCAAAGTATTTATGAGAATATTTTTTGGATTTTTCCGATATTTTTATTGGCTAAAACAAATTAAACTAATTACTGTAATTATGTTAAATCAAAAATAAGGGAAAAATCGTTATACAGTATTGGGTCAAAATCCAACACTGTTTGCATGGGCCCCGGCACTGTGTGGCCTAGTTGCTCGACGCCATTAGCTCGTTAGCCCAGAATAGCTCATGACCGTTGATGTATATCGGCAGGGCCGGCCCTAAGGGGGGGTGAAGGGTGGGCGGCCGCCTCGGGCCCTCCAAGTCATGGGGCTCCCTAGGTATGCAACTACACCATAGGCTTTTGGCCCAGTCGCGAGCAAACGCTAGCAACTACACCAGATTCGAAGAACTCATGGTGTTTAAAGATATATTCGAATTTTTATTGAGCTCAAGCACCCTGAAGTTATTAAATGATAGTGAACTTGAAGAGTGTTGCACTAAATTTACAGAACTTTCTCTCATGATGGTTCATCTGATGTTGAGGTACATGATCTTATTTCTGAATTAAAGATTATGAAATTCACTTTTTCAGATGGCGCATTGTCTGCTATGGAGATTTTCGAGCATGTCAGAGATATGGATTATTATCCTAATGTCTCCATTGCTTATCGAACCTTATTTACTGTGCTGTGGTATTGCATCAATTTGAAAGAAGCTTTTCAAAATTGAAATTGTTGAAGAACTATTTAAGATCAACAATGACTCAAGAAAGGTTAAATGATTTAGCGACTTTATGCATCGAGAAGAAGTTATTGGACGAGATTGATATCAATAGTATAATCGATGACTTTGTATCACAAAATGTTAGAAGAAATTTTTTAAGATGATGCCAAGTGCCAAGTAAGTGTTTATGATTATAATTTACATTTGTCATTTCATAAACTTTAAATTGTTCTATAGAAGTATTTTTGTGCATCAAATATTAATTTCTTCAATGATGTGTGCTTATAAGACTATATATATGTATGTATGTGTGTGTGTGTGTGTGTGTGTGTGTATATATATATATATATATATATATATATATATATATGAGGAGGTGGAAGGGACCTCCATATAAGTTTTGCCACGACCCCCAAAATGCGGGACAAGCCTTATCGAGGCGGCCATGGCTTGATAACGAGGTTTGGAACCCTAGTGTGTGCGAGCCGTCAGATTAGGATTCAACAGTGCTGATTAAGTCACGACGGTTTAGGAAAGTTTAGATCGCGCCTGTTGATTAGATTTGGGCCAATCTGATTGTGTCGCGTCAGGATTGATCTCAATTGTTCGTCGATGATCGTGCGGTCATCCGTTGTTGTCTCCGCGCAGGACTTGGAGCACTGCCGCCGTAGCTGAGATGGACTCTGCCGCCACGTCGATTGGGTTTTCTAGCGCCGTATGCGACCGTCGAGGGGTATTTAAGGACGCCGCAGTCTCTCTGAGGTTCGCCTGTGCATGCCATAGCTTTTGGTTAGAGCTGTTTTGCGAGAGCCACCATAGAATGTGCCCAGGAGCTCACCGTGGTTTGTCACAAGTGCCACCGCTCGTTTCTCGCCATTGTGCCAGCGTCAAGCCGTCTTTCGCCACTTGGATTCCAGATCTGGGATCGCTGTGTCATGCCGCATCGGATCTGTGAAGTCTCATCGCCGCAACGCCGTCACCGAGGTCATCGTCTTCAAGTCTGGTGAAAGTTGCGCCGCCGTGCCACCATCCACATCGGGGAGCTTGTGAGCCGTCGGATGTTCAGCGAACCACCAGGATCGTGCCACGTCGCCGCATCAATAGTAAACATCACCAGTAGCCCGGACTGTCGGATCAGAGGTAAATGCTCAAGATATCGCTGCGTAGACTTAGATTGGTAGCCGTTAGATTTGCAATGTAAGGATCGGATCGTGCCGCTCGGATCCACCAATGGTGCACCCACGTGTAGCAGTGCAGGAACCAAAGCGCCGTGCGCTAGGTTCACGGTGGACCAGAGAAGCTCTGTGGACTGGGTGCAAGGACCGAGGCCATGTGTCGCGCCGGGATTAGTCCGAAACAGTGCTGACGTAGTAATTCGGTTTTTCGACAGAAATTATTTTGGCTAAAATATAAAATTGGTCTGACATCATAAAGCTTATTTTTTAGTAGAAAATAATTTGGTTAATTCAGATTTTTTCTAATTTTCTTATTTTTAGAATTTTTTAATCTTTTTCGAGCACATTCTCCCTCATACAAGCTCCCCGATGTGGATGGTGAATTTTATACAAGCTCCCCAATTGAGGTGATTCAAATTTCTAAAAATTTATAAAATTGAGATCTATTTAATGGTGAATTTTATTTTATTTTTGGAGTTTATTTGCTCTCAATTTTTTATATTTATTTGCTTTTTGCTTTTGATTCGCGTAGATATTAAATTGTGCGATGCGTCGGAGGAGGATCTGTCAACTCAAGAGCACATTCCAGAGCAAGACTAGAACCTTTGCTAAGGCAAGTTGTGCTTTGATCATGTTGAGCCCAGTTTACAGAATTGCTATGTTGTTTTACTCTATGCATAATATCTTATGTGTACAACTATTTCGAAATAGTTTAGGATTTAGCTAATCTACCTAATTGAATTATACCCTACCTTATCATTTGTATACCATGATCTATTGTCACCCTAGATTGGTTCACTAGTTGGTTAATATTAAAATCAACATGGGTTGGTTAGATCGTGCTAGCATGCTTAGCCATGCCACATCATCACATGTGTTTCAAATATCAAAGTTTAATCTTGACTAATGGATTATGAAACATGATTATGAATTTGACCAAGGAGGCCCTTCTTGAATTCTTCTATGGGGTCGGAGGTTTGATTATCTTCCAACTCCATTTTATTGTCAACAACAGGTTGAGAAGTGAAGTGCGCCTCTGCCTTATCCCCTTGATTCTTCTGGAATCTCCTAGTGGATTTCATGTACAACTCCACCAAATGCTTTGGGGTGCAACATGTACGTGACCAATGACCAGTACATCCACACCTATAGCATGGTTATTTAGGATCAGCAGCATTATTTGTTGGTCCTTTCTTTTGGAAGCGACCTGATCCTTTCTCTTTTGTTTTCCACTGGGATTTACCTCTTCTTTTATGATTTTTGTCATTCTTCCATTTATCCCCTTTCTATTTTTTTGGCCCTTTCTGCGGCCTCGGCTATTGCTAGCCTACTGAGCGCTTGTATGTACTTCAGGCAATGGATGACTCCCACTAGGTAGGGCTTGATGATTCTTCATTAGAAGTTCATCATGCTTTTCTGCTTCTAGTAGAACGCATATCAGCTCAGTACTTCTGGTACTTTGCATGACAATACTGTTGTTGCAGTATTCTCATATTGGGGGTGGAATGTGCACAAAGTCTTGTCAATCTTTCCAGCTTCTATGATCTTCTGGTCACGAAATGCTAGTTTGGCAATGACCTTGTGCATGGTAGAGTTATACACCCACAGACTTAAAATCTTGGAAGCGCAGGAGGGTCCATTCACGTTGTACTTCTGGAAGTAGAACAAATCTTTGCTGGTTATATCGTTCCTTCAGGGAATTCCATAGGGCGTGGGTCCTCCTCCATCAAATATTAGGCCCAGTCCGCATGGAGATGATGCCTCAGAAGTGCAAAGTGCGACTTAGCGAGTTCGGAAGAGCCGGCGCACTAGCTTCAGGCTGGAAAATTGTGGCTCCAAGAGATCGGGCTGTCAAGTTAATCTTGGCATCCATTGCCCAAGTGAGATAGTTGCTGCCATTCAGGGCAAGCTCAGCAAACTCTTTCTTTGCGATGTTAGACATATCCTATATGCAAACAAAACATGGATTTTACTTCAGGTAAAATATTATTTTGCATGATTCTTATTGAATCAGTAAAGTATGGTCTATATCTATTCAGTAGATAATTATCACAGATTTCCTAGGATTTTCCTAGCATTTTTTTATAATTCTTCTGTTAATTATTAAGCAATTTCCAGAATTACTAATTAACAGAAGAATAAACTTCAACATGAAATAAACCTGGCATAATGCTAATTACATCTTATATAACTCTTGTTGGTTGTGTATGAAATCATGTAATGAATGCCTCCGTCAACATGACTTTTGGCCAGTCAACCCGAGGGCTCACATGAGGAGGAGCACTTCCGATTCTGGGCATGATTAAAACTTAGCCTCATGTGTGTTTTCCTTAGACACCAATTGTCATGTATCCGTTCCTTCAAAACAGAAATAAAAAACCCAACCACTTATGCCCTCAAGCTCAAAACCGTTGTGATAGCTCGATTATTTCCATAATTTTCTAGATATTAATTACTAAGTAATTTTTAGAATTACTTAAATAACAGGAGATAAACATGGCATAAAGCTAGAAAATAAACCCAGAGCATGAAGCTTCCAAAGATGCACTAAATACTAATTTATCACAATTTTATGGAATCCCATATACTAAGAAATGCAATTTCTAATTTTTATTGTCAATTTTTTATTTTAGCATATATATACATATTTATTATCATCATTTTTTCCAACTGCCAATGGGCCGACTTTGGCCCACCAGGACCGTGCGGCCTAGCTAGCCCAATATGCCGAGTGGACAAAACGAGCGGACAAATGCGGTAACCCTAGCCGCCATTTGGTTTCTTGATGGTGGCTGCCACGGGCAAAAATCCCTGTCGCTGATGGTCTCGCAAGCTTCGGCGTCGCCCTTCTCCCAGGATTCGGTTCGCTTCAGGCTAGCATCTCCGAGGCCCCGTCTGCTCACGTCACAGCTGTAACGGACCGCCCTTTTAGGGGTGCGATATAAATCTTCTGCACTATCTAGGAATTTAGGCCGCCAGAACCAAGTGTACATTGCTTGAAAAAAGAGCAAATCGAATATTTTATAGATGAAATAAGGGCCTAATGGCCAAGGTTTTACAAAGGTGCGGTTATACTTGAATACATCTGAGAACACCCACAGAAAGCGCTTGAGCAGATAGATCAAGACCTCCAAAACCGAATAACATCGCCATCTACGGTCTTACGAGCTCGCCATCTTCAAGCGAAATCTATGGAGGGGGATTGGGAGCAAGGGTGAGTACACAACCGTACTCAACAAACCACACGGAAATTCTGAATATTACATGCAGGGATAAACAAAGGTAGGCACAGGTTTTAAGTATTTTGGATGCAAGTTGTAAACATCAATTTTATTTTACATTTGAAACACAAACCATAAATAGCAATATGCCATGGGGGGGTCATTTGCAAAGTTCACATCCTCGACAGGTTTTAATTATAAAAGCTACAGGGGCGCAGTTACAGGAATCACCCTAATTTAACTCAGCTTCATTAACCGGAAGCACGGCGTATTCGAATACCATTGATATCACTCTGCAGAGGTGCTCAGCTTTACCCACAAGACATCATCGACCGTTAATGCCACACGTGAATAACATGCAACTTTTAATGCATGTGGCCGGGCCGGGATAATCATAGCATTTCGTTGAACTTCCCCTTTTTAGCTCCTACCCAGCAGGTTACTTGGGTCCACAGCACCCCAGGATCCCACGGGCCAGTGCGGGATTAACGGCCTGGTTACGGTGGACACCTACTGTTGTGAGAACCGATGGCCGCACCATCCCCGTTCCACCCCGGTCGCTATGCGATCCATTGCCTCGCTAGCACCACTCCCTATAGGCATTAAAAAGGGAAGTACAATGTACTGAGCTATGTTGGGCCAAGTCAACAGAGTTGGTCGGCCCAACTTATGGTTGAGCGGGGTCTGAAGTTATTTTCTTTGCCCGAGACGTCGGTCCTTAAATGCCAAAGACTTAGCCAAATGACATTCCACTAGCCATTGGTACCAACTGTACCACCACCACACCATAATCTGGCCTCGTCATCGGTTGGGGATTGGGCCGGCATCCACCTTCCGTGGTCCGCCCAATGCTGTCCCCCACACCGTAGCAATTTTATAAAAGCCCAAAATCCATCAAGCCATCTTCTCGGAGATTTTAAGCATTTGTCTAAAAGTAATAATTGTATGAATTGCTACCTCTACGAAGGTTCAGTATTTTATAGCCTAAGGTTAAAAGGGAATTAGGGCATAACAACAGGTTTAATATTTGGTTGTATCTAATCATGTCATTCGAAACTACCACATTTTCTAGTTTTCTAAAATAATAAAAATAATGCAATACAAGAAATATAGATATATACTATAATGGAACTGGGTTCAACATGTTCAAGGAGTGTGGCTTGCCTTGCGGAGTTGAGGGTTCGCCTAACGAGAAAGTGTCGAAGTCGTGTCTGGCTTCGGACGGCTCCGACGTCTGCTCCTGCTCCGAGATTCGTGCCGACGGTTGCTTCGATGTCGAATCTAGCGCGAAGAAACGCAAACAATAAATAAGCGAACAAAAACAAAGAAAAGAAAGAAAAGCCGAAAAAGAACAAGAGAAAATGGTAGGAGCGAGCTTTGGGGTATTTTTGGAATTTTCTCGACTTGGTATGGCGAAAACGGGATCATTTTGGATTCAGCGGTTCGAGGCGGTCAAGAAAATGTATTTTTGGTATTTTTGGATTTTGGAGATTTTGGGAATTTTTCGGTATTTATAAATGATTTTCGGATTTAAAACAAATTAAAATCCGAAGGAAAATACAAGGAGGTCTTGTGCAAATGGGCGCACAGTCATAGGCGAAGGTTTTGGCCTGGTATATGACCCATGTACAAGAACGCACAACCGCAAGATGGCGAAGAAACCAGGCGCCACGACTGGCACAGCGGGCGAAGTGAGGAGTGGTGACTAGTGGGGCGGGATGGCGAGTGGGCGTGTACGACAAGCTGACCCAGGGTCGAGAGAGGGAACAGTGGCGCTTCGGTGGAGGGGCTGGCCGGAGGTGAAGAAGACAACGGGCGAACGACCGAATTGGCGCACGGGAGGAGGAATGGAGTGGCGGGGGAGGTGGAGAAGCTCACGGCGGACTTGGTGGTGGCCAAAAATGGCTGGGAGGGAAAGTGAGGCGACAGGCGGTAGAGACCGAGTCGGGAAGAAGGTCGTGTACTGGCGGATTGAGGCCACCGAGGAGGAAAACGGTGGGAGGAAGCGAGGAGGCGTGGGGAAGGAGAAGAGCTACTCATTGGCTCGGCGGGGAAAACGAGTCTGTGGTGGCTTTATAAGCGTCGGAGGAGGAGAGAGAAGGAGGGGCATGGCGGGTGCGGAGGAACAATCCGACGTCTTGGTGTAGTCTGTGTCGGCGTGGATGGAGCGGAGGAAAGGGAGGTAGGGGCGGGCTAGAGGCGGGTGAGGAGACCGGAGCGATGGCGCCGCACGGTCTGTCTTGAGGAGAAGAAGGGGAAGGAGGATCTTGCTGCTGGTTGGTGGGGAGAAATTCGCCGAATGAAGGAAAAATCGTGGGCCGGAGGAGAAAAGAAAGGAAGGTGGGCCGGACGAAATGAGTTGGCCGGAAATGGAGGTGGCCAAAAAGGAAAGGCGTCAAAAATGGCAAGATTTCCCAAAAGGGAAAGGGTTCTAAATTTAAGCCAAACCAAAATTCGAATAAAATCTGGAAAAATTCAAATAAAACCAAATAAAGTCCAAGAGGGCGAAAGAAAACCATTTTTGAAAATTTTGGGTTATTTCAATCTACCCCCCTTAAAATAAATCTCGTCCCCGAGATTTACTCATCCTAGGGGAACAGGTTGGGAAATTCTGCTGCAGTTCTGATTCCTTTTTCTGGGGTTCTTCAATAGCAAAATTCTTCTACAATTTCGGCATACTCTGTCATCCCTGTCTCTGTGTTGACTTTCAGTTGACTTGATGATCCGGATGTGCTCACTGTAATGGGGTAACTTATTCTGCCAGTCAATCCCTCTGAACTGCTCTTGGTCTGTCGGTTGTCTTAATGATTCGGGGGGGACTTCTTGTGGTAAGGTAGGTCAAGTTTATGCCTTTAATGTGCCTTCCAATGTCTGGTTGATCTCTTTCTGTCTGTCTGTCTGCGGGTGGTAAGTTTTATTAAATGTAGATTCTGACACCTTTGCTCTGGGGAAACTTTTCCGGTTTTTTTTTTTGGGTGTGACATGGGTCTCCGGTTCTGACACTACTTCTTTCGGAATTTCTCTCTAATTTTACAATAAATATCTTCCTGAACTTCATTTCTGTTGTTAGCTTGTTTAATTGCGATGAACTGGGTCACCTCGGTCGACCGGTCAACTGTCATCCAATAATGTTGAATCCCTGTCGAGTCCTTGAACATCCTTGTGGGGGAATCTATTCCGATCTCATCCCAATTCTTGCCTGGGGGAAGAGAGTTGCAGTAAGCTAGTAGTCTTCTGAAGGTCAACCTCAACCTTCCAGCACATATTACTGTATGGGGCATTCTCGGCTGCTTTCTTTGTCAAAATCAATCCTCTTATATCCTTATTATTACATATATAGTTATAGAGCCACAATATTCCTTCCTTATTTGGCGAAAGCTCTTGAGGGGTTGGTGTCTGTCATTCTTTTTTCCATACTGTTGAATGTTCTTGTCTCCTTGCTGGGTTACTTTGACTTGATTCATTTGATTTGGGGGAGTTCCCACTGAGTGCATGGAGCTGACATCACTTTGCAGGTCGAGATTTCCTTTTCTTTTCCGACTGGCTCCTCATGGTGGGTTAAGTCACTTTCTCATCAATTTGTCTAGCCGTTCCGGAATGATTAAAATTTTGAATATCCCTGAGGTGAGAATGCTGATTCATCTTCTTTCTGCCAATTCTTGAGTTTATCTTTCTGATAGCTTGTTGTTTCTGGCTGTTGGTAAGGATGGTGGACATTCTTGGTTGGTCTACTGTTGTTTCATTTCCGGGTTAACTAGTCCATTATTGGGATAACATTCAGACCTTTCATTATTTTTAACATCAGCAAACTGGTTTTGATCTTAATTCCTTGAAGGGTAAATTACAGATCTTTACACTTGTACCGAGTTGCTAACAAAGCCTTCAGAGGTTTCGAAACGCAAAGGAGGCGGGCAATAACAGGGTATCTAACCATTCTTTCAAATTCCAACAAAACAAAAGCAAGGGGCACCCTGACTAAAAACTACACTGGCTGCGACTGAGCTTGGAGCTCCCTGTTGACATCGCCTGCAGTCTCCGTAGCTTCTTCGGTGGACAGCTGATTTATCCCGTTGCTCGGGGCGTTGGGGTTTGGTTGGGTCTTGATGGGTACCTTCCTTTTCAGCAATCCTCGGTGCTGTCTTGGCGGCTGATGCGACGCGCCTTGTCGGGCTGTTGGATTAGAGCTGGAAACTTGTGCCTTGGCCACATGGGATGGTAAATGCTTCCTAGTGCAGCAAGACCGGAAATGTCCTGTTTGTCCGCAGTGGAAACAGCGAACGGTCTTGTGAGGGCAATTATCAGCATAATGATTTCCTCTGCAATTGAAGCACCTTCCTTTCCTGAGTTGAGGCGTAGCAGGCATCGGCCTCTGTCCTTCTGCAGCCTGTCTTTCAGCCTGGCAATTGGGGGTAAGCTTTGGCATTTGTGTCTTTAGCGGCCTTGGGTTCTGCATCCTTAGTTGCGGTGCCTTTCTTTTTCGAGTGTCTTTCAAGTCGTTCCAGGTATCCTCGGTGATCATTAACTTGTCTACCATTGTGGTCAGATCTTCGAAGTTAAGCGCTGCAATATGAAATTGTAAATTTTCCTGTAGACCTTCGTAGAATCTTTCCATCTTCTTGGCTTCGGTATCCACCTCTTCAGGGGCATATCGTGCTAGCTGGTTAAATTGATAGAAGTATTCTAAAATGGTACTTCCATTTTGGCGAAGTGCCAAAAATTCTCTCTTTTTAGCTGCCATTAAGCCTGCATGGATGTGGAAGGCTCTGAATGCTTCCTCAAATTCCGACCATGTGATTTCTTGTCCGGGTTTTTGCGCCTGAAAGTTCATCCACCAGGCAGCGGCTTGTCCTTGTAGCTGCTGTGATGCATATAACACTCGCTCCGAATCTGAGTACTGAATTGTGTCCAGTTTTCGCTGAATGTCCTGAATCCAATCATCTGCTGCAAGAGGTTCCGCGGAGCTTGAAAAGATGGGCGGTCCTGTTTTCTGAAAATCTAACCATCTTGATCTTACAAAGCTTCCATCTTGTTCGTATAAATGTCCTTGGGGATATTCTCGAGGTCTGGCTGCTAGTTGTTCCAAGATCTTTTCCAACAGTCGTGTCTGGTGCATCTCTGCCTGCTGTCTATTCCTTTCCATCATGGCCAACACTTGGGCCAGGTTGGTCGAATTTTCTGTTGATTCTGCTTCCTCACTGAGATGCTGGTGTGGTCCGACTCCCACCATTTGGCTGAATCTGATTCTTTTCGATCTTCTTGCGGAGGTTTGGGCAAGCAGAAGGTAAGTAAGATTTAGAGTATGGGATAAGGGTAGAATGAATAGGTGAGAGGCTCGGACGAAGGGATGGAGCTTTTGAGTGTGGTGGAGTTATCTGAGATATTTAGGACAATACAAAATAGCAGAGATAAAGGAACTTAGTTTTGTAGATTATGGAATCATACCGATGCACCGTCTTAAGGTCGATCGACTCACGTTACACTACCAAAAGACCTATCACGACAAAAGGGTAAGATCTAAGGCTAACGATCTACTACTGGCGGGATCTCCTTATTGTCGACAGTGGGTTAGGTCCACCACCGAAAAGCAACTCTTGAGAATTTCTAGGGATGAGTAAAACCTATCGTCATTCTGCTCATCATGAAACTTTGAAGTTAGTTGAGAATAGAAACCTTAAATCACTTTTTGGAAACAGAGATTTAGGTAAGGTAGAAAATAGGCGAGGAGGAGAGGAAGATAGCTAATATGCTTATATATTTTTGTAATCGATTTTGCTTAAGTTTAAATAGTCTTTTTTTTGGAAAAACAGTTCCTAAACCATCTTAAGGTCTTGATCTACTGGTCAAGCCAAGCTCTGATACCACTTGTAACGGACCGCCCTTTTTAGAGGGTGCGTATAAATACCTTTTGACTACCGAGAATTTAGTGCTGCAGGTAACCAAGTGTACATTGCTTGAAAAAAGAGCAAATCTGAATATTTTATAGATGAAATAAGGGCCTAATGGCCAAGGTTTTACAAAGGTGCGGTTATACTTGAATACATTGAGAACACCCATAGGAAAGCTTGAGCAGATAGATCAAGGCCTCCAAAACCGAATAACATCGCCATCTACGGTCTTACGGGCTCGCCATCTTCAAAGCGAAATCTATGGAGGGATTGGGAGCAAGGGTGAGTACACAACCGTACTCAACAAACCACACGGAAATCTGAATATTACATGCGAGGGATAAACAAAGGTAGGCATGTGTTTTAAGTATTTTGGATGCAAGTTGTAAACATCAATTTTATTTTACATTTGAAACACAAACCATAAATAGCAATATGCCATGGGGGTCATTTGCAAAGTTCACATCCTCGTGAGTTTTAATTATAAAAGCTACGAGCGCGATTCTGAGAATCACCCTAATTTAACTCAGCTTCATTAACCGGAAGCACGGCGTATTCGAATACCATTGATATCACTCTGCAGAGGTGCTCAGCTTTACCCACAAGACATCATCGACCGTTAATGCCACACGTGAATAACATGCAACTTTTAATGCATGTGGCCGGGCCGGGATAATCATAGCATTTCGTTGAACTTCCCCTTTTTAGCTCCTACCAGCAGGTTACTTGGGTCCACAGCACCCCAGGATCCCACGGGCGATCTTGAGGATTAACGGCTTTGATTACGGTGGACACCTCTTGTTGTGAGAACC
The DNA here is from genome assembly GCA_036346375.1 of Guadua angustifolia. Lineage (NCBI taxonomy): Eukaryota > Viridiplantae > Streptophyta > Magnoliopsida > Poales > Poaceae > Guadua > Guadua angustifolia. Next base: position 14,812 of record JAYEVE010001674.1, read on the forward strand.
GATGGCGCACCATCCCGTTCCACCGGTGCCGCTATGCGATCCATTGCCTCGCTAGCACCACCCTATAGGCATTAAAAAGGGAAGTACAATGTCTTGAGCTATGTTGGGCCAAGTCAATGAGTTGGTCGGCCCAACTTATGGTTGAGCGGGTCGAAGTTATTTTCTTTGCGAGGCGTCGGTCCTTAAATGCCAAAGACTTAGCCAAATGACATTCCACTAGCCATTGGTACCAACTGTACCACCACCACACCATAATCGGCCTCGTCATCGGTTGGGGATTGGTAGGCATCCACCTTCCGTGGTCCGCCCAATCTTGTCCCCACAGTAACAATTTTATAAAAGCCCAAAATCCATCAAGCCATCTTCTCGGAGATTTTAAGCATTTGTCTAAAAGTAATAATTGTATGAATTGCTACCTCTCTGAAGGTTCGATATTTTATAGCCTAAGGTTAAAAGGAATTAGGGCATAACAACAGGTTTAATATTTGGTTGTATCTAATCATGTCATTCGAAACTACCACATTTTCTAGTTTTCTAAAATAATAAAAATAATGCAATACAAGAAATATAGATATATACTATAATGGAACTGGGTTCAACATGTTCAAGGAGTGTGGCTTGCCTTGCGGAGTTGAGGGTTCGCCTAACGAGAAAGTGTCGAAGTCGTGTCTGGCTTCGGACGGCTCCGACGTCTGCTCCTGCTCCGAGATTCGTGCCGACGGTTGCTTCGATGTCGAATCTAGCGCGAGGAAACGCAAACAATAAATAAACGAACAAAAACAACAAAAGAAAGAAAAGCCGAAAAAGAACAAGAGAGAAAATGGCCGGAACAGAGCTTTGGGGTATTTTTGGAATTTTCTGGACTTGGTATGGCGAAACGGGGATCATTTTCGGATTCAGCGGTTCGAGACGGTCAAGAAAATGTATTTTTGGTATTTTTGGATTTTTGGAGATTTTTGGGAATTTTTCTGGTATTTATAAATGATTTTCGGATTTAAAACAAATTAAAATCGAAAGGAAAATATAAGGAGGTCTTGTGCAAATGGGCTGCTTACAGTCGCAAGGTTTTGGCTTACCACGCTGCTGCCCACGGCAAGAACGCACATGGGCGAGATGAGCGTGAGCGCCTGACTGTGACCGGGCGGCTCCAAGTGGTGAGTGGCCGACGTGGGCCGGATGGCAGCGAGAGTGGAGCGTGGCCCTGACAAGGCGGCCCACCGGTCAGAGAGAGGGAAACAGGGGCGAGCGCTCGGTGGAGGGGCTGGCCGAAGGTGAAGAAGACAACGGGCGAACGACCGAATTGGCGCACGGGAGGAGGAATGGAGTGGCGGGGGAGGTGGAGAAGCTCACGGCGGACTTGGTGGTGGCCAAAAATGGCTGGGAGGGAAAGTGAGGCGACGGGGCGGCGGTAGAGACCGGAGTCGGGGAAGAAGGTACGTGGCACGGCGGATTGAGGCCACCGGGGGGAAAGCAAGTGGGAGAAGCGAGGAGGCGTGGGAAGGAGAAGAGCTACTCACTGGCTCGGGGCGGGGAAAAACGAGAGTGCGCGGTGGCTTTTATAGCGTCGCCGGGAGGGGAGAGAGAAGGGAGGGGGCACGGCGGCGGCGGGTGCGGAGGGAGCAATCCGGCGTCTTGGTGCAGAGTCTGTGTCAGCGTGGATGGGCGGAGGAAAGGGAGGTAGGGGCGGCGCTAGGCGGTAGGCCGAGGAGAGGGAGCGATGGCGCCTGCACCTGGTCTGTCTTGAGGGAGAAGAAGGGGAAGGAGGACTGCTTGCCTGGCCGGGTGGGGAGAAATTTCAGTAAATGAAGGGAAAAATCGTGGGCCGGAGGAGAAAAGAAAGGAAGGTGGGCCGGACGAAATGAGTTGGCCGGAAATGGAGGTGGCCAAAAAGGAAAGGCGCCAAAAATGGCAAGATTTCCCAAAAGGGAAAGGGTTCTAAATTTAAGCCAAACCAAAATTCGAATAAAATCTGGAAAAATTCAAATAAAACCAAATAAAGTCCAAGAGGGCGAAAGAAAACCATTTTTGAAAATTTTGGGTTATTTCAACAGCAAGGACCGGCGGCAGTGCACACTTGGGGGCCACTTCAGAGGAGGCCGAGTGGAGGCGCCGGATCTTGGGAAGACAAGGCGTTGCGGTGGGAGCATCAGTGGCGGTGCAAGCGGCCCAGGTGCGGCGTGAGCTCCAGTGGCGGCGCTTGCTTCGAGCGAGGGGCCGGGGAGTCACGGCGGCAACGCGGCTTCAGGCGAGGCGAGGGCCAAGGAGCGCAGGCTCGGCGGCGAAGCTGAGATGGTCTAGCGGCGGCGCGGCTTCAGGCGCAGCTTCAATGGCACATTGGCATGGCATGGTATAGGACTCTATTTTAAGATTTGACTATTGGAGATGTTCTAACGATCCCATTTTTGCATAGAATGCAAAAATAAAAATCTCATATGCACACAGTATTAGTCTCTGGATCAGTAGCTAGTACGCACATTTACAACAGTTGAAATCATAACCATACATTATATTAATTTAACGGAAACTAATAATCACATAAATTTTACAACTCAGAGTATATAGCAGCAAAAGAAGCAAAGCCTTATAGTGTGTCTATCCATCCCACAGACAACTGACCAGGCATAAATCCCTAGAAAAGATCACGTTGAAGATCCTACATCCTGCAATGAAAACAGATCTTCAAAGGTTCGCTAACTTATAAACCTAAAAACAACAAATTAAGCAAGGGTGAGTTTCGTACTCCGCAAGACTTAAAGGTGGTATTTGCAAATGCATAAATGCAGGCTAAGTCAAAGGAGGCTACTACAGTTAATTTGCATAAATCAAAATTGAATTTGTAAATCAAGTTATTTGCAAACGGAATTTATAAGAGCAAATTTGATTGATAAGAAATAAGTAAAGTATAAGTAACACTCACAGTCCTTCATGACGTGAGCGATGAATCATCCAAATCCTAAAATCCATTAATGTCGGCCCTTCGACATAAAGCATCAGTTGCAAAACCAGTTCAAATCAAAACCCATTTTCAGAAAATACCAAAGTCTAGCATTGGAATGACTTCACTAAGTGCCCATGACCGCGGGCACGGCTAATCGATTAGATTTATACTCTACAGAGGTGTACAGCTTTACCCACAAGGAATGATCAACCTTTTTGCGAGGTCATTTCAACACACGCCTCCTTAGGTGTGCCAGCAAGGTGATCATACATAGCCGTTACAGTACCTAGACATGATTTCAATCCAACCCGGGACGTTAACCCCCGCCGTAGAAACAGAAACACACACCCAAGTCGTGGATCCACTTTCATCACACCCAATACAACGTTTCTGAACATGGCAGGGCGTACACTGTTTCATTAGCAAGTAGAAACCCCTTCAAGCAAACCTGACTTGAATGCCTGTGCTAGCTCCCGCCTTCCAAAGAGCAAAGCCATGTCTAAATAACTTAATAGGCTAAGGCTACCCTATAAATAGCCCTCGTGGTGTTGCACGGAAATCTTGGATCAATAGCGTCCCATTGCTTGGTCCTTAATCCGACACGGACGATACTTCACCCTACACTACGTGTAGTTACCTTTGCACAATCAGCTATTGCCAATAATCACCCGCGTCAAAACCATAGTTTTATTTTGAGTTTTTAATCAAAATACCTACAACCAAGAGAGACATTTCCAAGATTTTTAGGAAATAATTTTGATCTGATCATGTACATTGCTGATTCTAAAGCATGGCTAAGCATGAATAATATGTAACACAAATACCCCTGATGACATTAAGTAATACCTATCCTCAATCTAGGGTTATCAAGGTTCACATGTCTATAATTATCAAAGAAGGTTAATGAGACAATAGGTATAACTACCAGTACCACAAAATAGCAATGACGGAATCAACAATGTCGGGTTCTACTCGTCGATCAACGAAAATATAGCAAATAATAAACTTCAATAAGGGCAAAAAGAAAATAGATAGTAAGAACAAATAAAACTCTTCACAAGAAATATGGATTGTTTTTTTTTGAATTTATTAATTTTATTTTATGAATTCAAAATGCAAAAATTGTTTGGATTAAACATTTGTTACAAGTTTCTTGAACTTTAATATTCATATTGTACGTTTCTCGCAACCTTATTACTTATAGGTTTTGCTCTATTAGGATTCAGATTCAAAGCAAGACGAAATAAGAATATTATTCTAGATTAGTGCAGATTATATTCTAAAGATCATTTCTAGGCTATTCTTTACAAAATTCAGATTTAGACGAGCTACATTGCGAGTTGATGAAAAGGCTTAAACGATCAGAATAGACTATGAGAGAATAGTGCCTATTCTTTGATTGATCTTGTATATAATTAGTTTTGCGTAAGTTAAATCTATTGATTTAGGCTACTGGCCTTATTTACATGATATTTGAGAAGGTTTTGGTGATACAAACATTATAATTATTGATTTCTCATTTATACTCAAAGTTCATTCATTCATATTACGGTCTTTAGAAATGTGAACACTTAGAGTTATAAAGCTATCAAGATTAATATGCAAATTATGATGAAGCGAAATTCTTTCTTCGGATTACAGTAGTATGAACCTTGTAAAGTGTTTCTAAACTAGTTTTACTAATTTTAGCATTTAGACGAGTTATTTTATCAACTGATGAAATAGTATAAATTATCACAATGTAAACGTTAAATCGGTCAAGATTTATTTGAAGTTTGTGACTACACTATACATGTTCCTTTATTCATTTTTTTGGTATTAGCATGGTAAAATCTTAGGAATGTTTTAAAGTTGGTTTTGCATTATTTTGTTACCAATCGCGATAGATTTCATATTTATTTGTTGTTGCAAGTTGCATTTCCTTTTATTAAAAGATTGTAAACTAAGTTCTATTTTAAATATTTTTACATACACGGGTCCTTGCTACTTCCAGGAACTTCATACAAATTATTTCATCATTTTATGAGCTATTATATTGTTATTTTTAGTAATGGCCACCTTAGGGCTTACTAATGATTGCAAAGCAAATAAATTAAACTTAGTTCAAAAATTATACATTTTCACATATTTGAGTTTATTACTATTCCAGAGGCACATGAAAATTTATTTTATGATTTTAGCATTTATAGTTTTCATATGTACAATAATGTTCATAATAGTGTGTTCATCTCATCTTAAATTTAAATAATTGTTCTATGATTTAAAAATTGAATATTTTTGTATATTTGAATTCATCCTGATCTTAGCATCTTCTAAAAAAATGTATTATTATTTCTTGACTTATTGTTCACAGATTTAATATAAAGACCATATTAAGGTTATTAACAAAATTTAATTCAAATAATCTTTCGAAGCTCAAAAATTAAATATTTTTGTATATTCTGAATACACATGATTTTATATAAATTTAGGATTTTGTTTCATCTTATTTGGATTAAGTATGCAGGAGATAATTAAGATTGATCATCATTCGGCTAGGAAAATGAAAATACGCTTTCATAACAGAGGAAGCGCCTTTACCCTTTGAACTAGCGTTGCTTGCTCTGGCTGACAAAGAGGGCCCACGCGGTAGTGACTCTTGAACAGAGGTGTAGGTAGGGCTCGCCGGTGACTGCGCTACGGTGGTTCTCCGGTGACCGCGAGGGCACAGGAAGGTCAAGCTCGACGAGGCGCACAAGATGGTGTTACCGATTCAACCGGAGAAGGTCTCAGGTGAACTGCAGCTGAGGAGGGGCGGCGGCGCAAATGGCGATCGGTCGGGAGGAAGAACCACGCAGCAGGAGCTTGAATGTGTAACGGATTGAGCTTGTAGGGGTCACAAGGAGTCCATTTTGGTATCTCTTCTGACTGGAGAGTGGCCGATCTGCCGGCGAACGACCTAAGCTGAGGAAGATGACTCTCGGTGGCGGTGAGTTTTCACATGGAAAAGGCTAAATGTTTTCTAGGGGATTTGATCACTAGGAGGTATAGAAGCTACATCCAGAGACAATTTGGAAATGAGTTGCTCGCTCACTCGAATTGGTTTCGGCTCAGAGCTCTGAAGCTTTGGCAATGGCGGCAAGGAATGAGGGCACTGCGAGTTGGTTCAGTGAACGGCTAAGGGAAGAAGGAGAGTAACTCAATTGCGACGTCAGAGAGATATTTATAGCCGAGGAACTAAGTGGATGAGCCAGCCTTGGTTGAGTTTGTCTCGGATGGGGGCTTCACCGAATGCGACAAGTAGAAATGGCGAATCACCGTGGACTGCAAAGCTTGGACGCGCGGCGAAATCGCTTGGTTCGGCACAGAGAAATGGCGAGCTGGTGGAAATGTTTAAATGGAGAGGTATGGCGCGAGAGGCCTAAGGTTGAACGTGGCTGAGTCTAGGTAGTGCTGGCACGGAGTGATATGACGACTCGAAGAGGCGATGCACTGAACTGAGCTCGGTCATGCTGCGCACGGATTCGGGAAAGAGTGGTTTCGGTCAGAAGAACAGGGAGGAAGAAGGGTCTGATGAGTGGGCCTGGGGCCACTGTCAGCGATTGAAGACTCGCCCGTTGCGTGCCAATAGGTCGGAACAGAAAAGAAAAATGGCCCACATGTCAGTGAAAGGTTAAAAGAAAGGGAACGGCTCCGGTTCAATCAATGCTGACTTTGATTTTATTAGGCTGTCAAATTGGAGTAGAAAATTTTCAAACTTTTTGATCGGGGTCACTAACAGAGCTTATCGCCCGGTAAAATTTTTAAGTTAAACTAAATTACCGAAAAATTATTAATATTCTTACAACAGTGACTGCTCTAATTTATCAATTCTGAATTTTATTTTTCTTTGAGAGTACATAAAATCTGTTATTTCTGAAACATTGTTTTTCAGATTAATTTGAGCTAAGAATGCTGCTGTAAAATTTTTAGGTCAAAATATTACTCCATTATTTTATATAAATTCTAACATGGCAATTTCCAGATTTTTAGAATTCCAGTTTGTAAATTTTGAAAAGTGCTAAATGAGATTATTAATTTATGAAATTTTTACCAGAGGTATAAATGGCATTGAGGTTCTCATAATAATTTTTATAGATCCAGATAAGTTTTATAAATGTTGTATAAATTCGGACAATGCATTATTTAGATTTAAAAGTTGTCTTTTTAATTTATCTCTTCATTCTTCTATGTATGAAATTTCATTTGCTGGCTAAAATGGTTTACTTTAATGATCAGGGTTCTCATGGTAAATTTTTAAAATTTTTACTTTTTATCTTTTTGCCTTTCTCTTTTTCATTCCCTATTTCTCTTTTATTGGATTTTTCTCATAACACAAAAATTCAAGAAAATCCAACTGGAACAAAGAACACTAACAAAATCCAGAAATATTGACATTCAAATTTAAATATCATATTTTTATTATTCTGAAATTTTCGGACTGTTACACAGCCGGTGCGCTAAGGGCCGTGGCCATCCAAGTGTGGGAACCGCCAGGTCGCTCGATTGATGGCGCAACGGGTGCGGCAAAGGTCGCGGTAGGAGACCGGGTGTTGCCAGCTTGCACAGACACTGAGGCGGCCACCACCGCTTGCTTCAGGAGCTAGTCTGTGGCCTCGGGGTCAGCCGGCGGCATGATCAGGGGTTCGGCCTTCAAGGCTGACCTATTAATTTTTCTTATGTTTGAACAATAACTTAATTTGCTGATAAGAAAAGAGCGATCTGCAAGATCGAATGCTTGTGAAAGTCACGATTCAATAGTTCATGCCAATCTATTACCTTAATTTGATCTAAGGGAAATTCTGTAGACTATCGTGTAGGATAGAGTCACGTAGGACTTTTTTTTCGGCAATCCGAGTGGGTGCCGGCGTGATGGCGAGTTGATTGCAGATCGGATCGGACGATCAATCGCCGGTAGTAGATCGTTCGTTGTAGTCAACGATTCTCCTTGTGGTAGAGACTCGTGCTGATAACGTGTTGTAAAACGTAATCGATCTCCCACAATCAATCACCAATGCGTAGAAATAATTCCAAAAGTAAAAACACAAGAGCGCACAATATAGGTGGAAATCTCTCTCGTTTTATTGATTCACCCTTTTACAGTAAGAACCACCTGTAACAGAAGATAGGAGAAGAAGCATAGTAGTAGCATACGTGCTCGCTTATGAAGGCTTGCGGGCTTACATAGTACATAGTAGGGGTGTTCATAGCCCGGGTCAAACAAGCTCGCTGACGACCGCAGCCACATGCATGCTCGCGAGATTATGCACTAAAAAGGGTTAAACGGGTTCCAAAAAAACCGTTTGTGTTCAGATCCAGTACGTAGTACCAAGGAATTTCGAATGACTTGCACAGTTCTCTTGAAAAATTTGCTGTGTTCTCACAAAAAAAATTGCTGGAAATATACTGCGTATTTACCACGTTTTATTCCAAAAGAACGCGGCTAACATTGTTCTTAGGGGCCAGGCAACCCCATCCAATCCACGGTTAGTTGATAAAACCAGCGATTTTTTTTAATAATACATTTTTTATTCGGAATTTCAAAAATATTCCACCGAAAAAAAAAATTCAGAAATATACCTCTGTCGCACGTCTAGAAAAATACACGACGACAGTGCCCAAGCTTATTGCCGACGGGCCTTGTCAAGACGCAATAACGCGGCGACAGAACTGAACGGCGCTGTCGCCTGAATGAACGTCTGACAGAGGCGAAGGCCCTGTCGCCGCATTTAACGTAGCTCTGAAGTATCGCACGACGTAACGAGCGGCAACAACAGAATCTTGAATTTTTGTATTTAATATTTTTTGTTGACAATTTTTGTTGTAAATTGGTTGTACATAATTTGTCCTGTAATGAATCGGAAAAATTATTTTATTTCGTTAGTGATACGCATTTCACTTAGGGGTTTTCGTAGCCTCGTAAGGTCCGCCGAATATGGCCGAAAAATGACGGAAAAACGGGCGGCGTCATAGCGTGGCATACCACTTGATGCGGCGAGATGGTCGGACGTTGGCCCAAGCATTTTGTTACCAAAATCGGAAAAGGCACTCGCGGGCACGAAACGACGGTAATAGTGGCCATTTAGGGGTTTTCGTAGCCCCGCGGGACAGGCCGGACATGGTCCAAAAATCTACGAAAAAATCAAGGGCGGCCTACATAATGCGGGCTACCACTCACGTATGGGCGAGATAGCCGGACGTTGCCTCAGCATTTTGTTGCGAAAATCGGAAAAAGCATTTGCGGCCACGAAACCATGGAAACTTTTACGACGTCGAAAAATTTTGAAACTCTTTATGGAGGTTCCTGATATATCAGTGATATTACCATAAAAATTTCAAATGATTTTAAGATATGAGGGATCTTTTAAAATTCAAACAATACATATATAAGGGCACATACACGAAAGTTCGGATGATAAAATAAGCAAAAGATTAGATGATATTACAAGGGCATTACAAAGTGGCGAACTAACTAACGAAAAGCCTCGTTTCAGTCATGGTGGAACAAATGATCGTTCCGCCTATCTGGGTACAGCCAGAATGATGTAAGACATTTTCTGCATATTACCTGACCCGTTCTAATTTTACGACGTGTCATCGGACACTGCTCAATCCCTACTATGAAAGAACTCCATGGGGTTCCGCAGTGCTCCCAGCTGTCGCCCATTGGGTGGCCTATGCCGTACGTCTCGGGTGTATAAGACTTAAATTTTGGTTGTTGTTTATGTGGATTTCTGCCCTCCCATATGGGCATGTCATCCCGATTCCCGGCGTCCCCTATGTTAATACCACCCGGGTTTCCGGATGGTCTGCGCAACGAGTCAAGGATTTGTTGCGTGTTGCGCACTTCGGCCGCTTCCTTGTCCCCTTCTTCGAGAAGAGGAACCTCCTCGCACTGGCTGTGTTGGCGTTGGCGGAGACATGCGAGACGCCGCTCTGTTTCGGCTCGCACTCCACTATATGGTGCAGGAGCTTTGTGTTGGGCTTATCCTTGAACAACCGAAAGCGTGCCCTGCAGTCAATACAGTATGCCCGCCTTGGTCGTTGAATAACACCGTAGGCGTACTCGGGATTTGGCTTTTCTGGGCGGTAGTGGCACCACGGAGAGGGTTGCTCCCCCCAGTTATCCCATACAGGAAGCATGAGATGTGGGTGGTACGTCTCCGGGTCCACCCACTTGAAGTACCAGCACCGTTCTTCCTCGGCCAAGGGGCACCGGTAGAATCTCTGGTCCGCTAGATCACCGTGGCGGTATCAACCATCGCCTCCGTGCCATGTACGCAAACGTCGGGGCTTTTTGGTGGCCCCGAGGAGGTTCCTCCTTTGACTTGTTGATGTTCGCAAGTGTCCTTTTGAACTTCGTATGCGATGAACTTGTTTAGAACTACTACTTTGTGAGTTTAACATGAGTATGTCGCATGAAACTCACCGATCGGTTGGCCCCTTGCACACCGCCCTAAGCTCGGGTCGATCTAGAAAGGGACATATCTGGCGGCCTCTCCCACGGGTGAAGTTCTCGAGCGAAGCGGGGTAGTTGTCGTGGCGATTGTTGAGAAATTCAGAGTCACGTCGTTCCTACCCGTCGATCCATTGGAAGAAGCAACACCGGCCCTCGTGCTGAGAAAAGAAAGAACGATGCATGAGATGGTAGTGTTACCCTATATTGTGTGGACGCTAGTAGGTTTACCTTGTAGGTGCGAACTGTGATGATGAGCGTGGCGTCGTGTCTCCATGGGTAGATTGCATCATCTTGGCCGGTAGGTTGCAGTCACATTTCGGTCGGGGCAACTCCGGGAGAACTGGGGCGTCGACGCAACTCTCATCCGGATATTCGGGGCTGGATGACTTCTGCTTGCTGAAGAGGCGACGGTAGAACGACATTGTGGTTTGGCTGTGTTGGATGTCTACCCCTCGGACCTGTTTTATAGTGGTAGTGAGGGGTTACTCCACACAATTACAGCTCTTGCTGCAGCGTGTTGTCGTTTCATGGCGTGTTGCAGCGTGTTGTCATTTCATGGCGTGTTGCAGCGTGTTGTCATTTCATGGCGTGTTGTCGTCTCAGCCTGGTAAAGCTGCTAGCAGCGAGTAGTCACATCGCTACCGAAGCGATTCGCGTGTGTTGTCGTGTCAGCTTGGTAAAGCTGCTAGCAGCGAGTAGTCACATCGCGCTGGAAAAGCTGTTGCGTCTGTTGTCGTGTCTTCGTGGTAAAGGTGCTACCAGTGAGTAAAGGTGCTAGGTGTGTGACAAAGCGTCTAGCTGATAAAAGGAACAACTAAGTACGTAAGATTAAGTTTACAAAAAATACAAATGCAAGTGCAACATATTTCAAATGAAACACTTAGTACATAACATACTAGCAATAATAAAAATCAAAAGAAACTACTGTCGGCCTCGCTTCTGGGGAGGCCTCCTCCTCGAACACAGGTCCCTTGAGTACGTCAGCTGCGCAGAGGCGCGCGGTGGAACCTCTGCGGCCTAGCCGAGGCGCCACGCAATTTGAGTAGCCTGCGTCGGTGGTGGCGCTCCGTCACGGTGACTAAGGCTGCGTCGGTGGTGGCGCTCCGTCACGGTGTGATGATGATGCCCACCCCCAAAGACGCCCGTGGAGAGGTAATCACGGTAGTCCTCCGGTCGGGGCATCATGCTCGTCGTCCGAGTCGTCGAGGCGTGTCGAGATCGTCTTGGCGAAGAAGTGTGCTGCAGGCGAGGGCAACCCAGCTCAAGCTCTAAGAAACATAAACATGTAATTGATATCGATCTTTGCGGTAGTCATGGTGCTCGAACAAACATGTTTACAAATTTAAATACTAGTATGTTACAGGGATCCAACGCGGATCGGCGGCCCGTGTGTGCGCATTGGTCTAGGTCGAAGGGCGAGGCGGCACCTGACAGGTCCCCTCCGTCATCTGGGGACGGCGGTGGCTATGCGAGCACGCAGTGACCACGGTCGATGTCTTGGGTCCAAGAACTTCGTCTGACCACTCGTCATCTCCTCTTTGGTGAGCCATACCGCAATTTACAAAAATGAAAGTGAGAGCGAAACACATATGTAAGCGAGAAGAGTCCGTAAAAGTCACGCAAGCATGACAATAATATATTGAAACAGACACGCACATAAAAAGCGGAGAAGTTCATTACAACAATTTATGAAGCCACAACACTCGCATATGTTAGGTACAAAGTACAGTTCATACAACACACGTTACATCGCTTAAATTTAAATTTGATGTACGACATATGATAATGCAAAGCGCTTGTCATCTAGTGCGATGAGGTCTGCGCAGTTATCCTCGAGAGGACGATCCTTCCCCCCGTCGGGTGACCGCCGCTTCTCCTTCGTCTTCTTCGTTTTGTGCTCGCAATTCTTGAGCGTATGTCCTCGTTGGTTGCACAATGAGCATTTCTTCACGCGTTTGCCGACCGACTCATCCATGTCATTTCTTATCGCCTTGTTCTTGACGCTGCTTTCCCTCTTCTCGCATCAAAATCGGGGACCCGAACCTTTCATCCACACTAGGAGTTGTGGTGAAAGAACCCACAACACCATAACCATAAAGCTCCTCGCCCCAAGTTGCCATCACCCTTTCCTTCATGTAATATTCAGATAGGTATGTACCAAAGTTGCATTCCAAATAAAGCACATGCGGCTATAACATGAGAACATGGCCTATGCAAAAGGTATGGCTTGTTGCACGACATTTGCACCCACCGATAAGATGCACTCTGGTGACAACCCTCCGGTTGGTTCCACGCCTTCCTTTATTCCTGCAGATCACCTCGAGCGCGGTGTGCGTGCACCAACTTTGATAGCTCTATGTTTGGCATATACGAGCCTTCTCATGCATGTATTTAGTGATCATCGAAGAGTACAAGAACTTCTCATCTCTCATTAATATCTCAAGAATGCATGCTGTCCACAAAGTACTTGGTTGTACCCTCGGCCTCCTCGACAATTCCTACCAATGGAAGACACCTCATCCCTCGCATTACCCGGTTGTAAACTTACGCAAAGTTAGTGGTCATCACACCGTGATCGGCACCATGTGTGTCATATAACGATGACCACTTCTCTTTGATTCGTGCTTGATCCAAATCGAGAAACATTTGATTGGCCTTTGCCTCCGGCAGCGGTTAGTCGCCTCGTCCTCTGTTGGGGGAAAAGAGCTCACTTTGCTCTTGTGTTCCATGGCGCTCTCGTTGTTCGTTTGCTCCTTGTGTTTCCTTGTCGGTCATCAAGATTTTTCCACGAGTTCGAACTTCCTCTCTGGTTGGAGTTACATAGTCTTTTGAACATATTCATCGCTTGCTTGTTCTTAAATTGCTTATAGAAGTTTGCACCCAAATGCCTCATGCACCATCGACTCGCAAGTCGCCATCGAATGGCTCATCTTCCCCGTTTGCGGTGGTTGATAGCACTAAGCAACCCGGCATGCTGTCATATGCAAAGACGCACAATCTGGGCGAGTTTTGACCACCCGATCTTTAGGTTTCAGAGGAACCACGGCCAACTCGTAGTTCTCGCTTTCTCTGAAGGCAAAAGGCAACAGCAGAATCTGGTTGTTCCCATCGACACCCACAAATTGTCGATGTTGCCCTCTGTATTTCCGGTCAAGAATGTGCCGTCCACGCACAACAACGGACGACGATGATGAGAATGCCTTAATGCAAGCGCCGAATGCGAAGAACACTCTCCTCGGATGCATTTTAGTTGGCCACTTGTCCGACGGACAATCTTGATAATCATAGTAGGTCCGAGATTTCTTCCACGAATACAAGCCGAAGCGGTCGGGGAGGTTGTGGTACGAGTCTTCAAACTTCCCAAACCTCGTTTCTAGTGCCTTACGCTTCGCCCTCCACGCCTTCCGTAGCTAATTGTGTCTCGATATCCGTTCTCGATCGCTCGGATAATAGCAGGGCTCAAAACTCGGGTTCTCCACTATCTCTGCGTACATGATGTTCGCGACATACCCGGATGATAGGTTCGTGAGCCATCACTTGTTTCTCGATCATACATTTATCTTTGCTCAACCTTGAACATATCCAATGGGTGCCCCATTTGGGCTTGTATGCATGCACTCTCCACGGACACCCATGGATCTCACACACCACGTCGTAAAGGGTTGGGGTGGATTTCTTAACCCCGAAAGTCCTTCTTAATGATAGAGCCCAATCTTTCACGGCATCTGCCTGACCTCTTTTTCGGGTACATACTATTATGCCTAACCTCATTATCCTTTGTCTTGCCAAGGCATCTCCCTCATTTCATTGACAACCATATTTTCAAATTCTGCGTGCTCCACTCTATTTGGCACAAGCGGCTCCGTACCTCCTCCATCTTCCTCATCCGACTCATCGTCGTCCTCCTCTTCCTTTCTGCTTGTACTCACGGTCTTCCTCTTCCATCCTACTGTTATTTCCTCAATTTGCTCACCTTCGTCTACAGCCCCGCGCTTCTTGGCCAACATTTTCATCATCCTCCGGCCCGACACGTTTCACCACTTTCTTGAACATGTTGCTCATGGCTAGATCCCCAATTTCGGTGTCACCGGCCGAGCTCATTTTGAGGTGACTACACTCACCGGCGTCCAAGCTAACTCTTTGGGGGCAACATGCCTCTCATATGCTCGCACTAAAAGCACTCGATTCCATCCCGTTGCTCTGCCCCTCACATATGATCTCCACGATGCGGTTCCTTTAGCTCAACTAACTCCCGATAAATAGTGTCGTTTAGCATACTACATAGGCAAAATACCTTCAACTCACACTTGTCTTCTTCCATCCGAAAAGTATAATACAACCATTTCAACACGGAACCAAATGTGCGCTCCTCGAGCCTACTCAAACTTCGTCCACATCTTGCATGTTACTTAGATCTCGCACCTCCAAACCATGCATTACAACCCCATCTCCATAATAAATCCTAAATGGAACTCGATTACGCCATATCTCATAATCCATTCATTCACCCACAATTAATTATCTTAGTAAAAATACTATGACGTAACATAACTATACCTACATGGTGCGAAAATATATATCTAACCGTAAGAAACATCTACATTCCTAATAATTCATATCGATGTAGTTATATACGTAAAAAAATTACATTTCCATCAATATGTACCGATATACTCCTATCTGTAAAAATTCATTCCTAACAATATATACATTCGTATTGATGTACTTATATATTAAAAAATACTCATTCAGTAACTATATTTCCTTCAATATATACCGATATGCTCCTATCATAAAAAATATCTAAATTTTCTAAACTAGAACTAGCTGTGACCTATCAATTTACCTACATTTATCCGTAACCTAAATCTAAAACTATTTCTAATCTACCACTATTTACTGCTACAATGCTCTAGATCTAACTATTTCTAACATATCATAATTTACTGCTAAGAAAAGTAAACAACAAAATTTTACCTCAAAACAGTGGCGCAGAATCTCCCCTTCTTCCTTCTCTCTTCCCCTCTCTCCCCTCTTCCTCTTCCCTTCCTCTCCTCTCTCTGTTCTCTTCCCGGGCGCACAAATGAGAACAGGCGAGTGGCTCATATAAACGCTCCTGTCGCACTACCATCGTGCGACAGGAACCCGCGCCCCCACCTATCGCACGACCATCGGTCGATTTTCTCCTTGTCGACGTTAAATGCGACAGATCTTAGGTTCGCCTCGCCGTTACGCCGTGCGCGACAGAGGCAACGTAAGCGCCGGGCACATGTCGCCGCGTGTATTTTTTCTATTTAGGCCCATCGCGACGTCCAGCGTCTGGAGGTATATTTCTGAAATTTTTTTTTCCGGTGGAATATTTTTGAAATTCCGAATAAAAAATGTATTATTAAAAAAAAATTCAAAACCAGCATGTAAAATTCTCATTCAGCCTGTTATTCATAGAAGATAGAAACACTTCCAGCTAAGCATTATCTCAGTTTAACTAATGTCTTTGCATTTAGCTTCAACTACCTGAACTAACCTCTATTGAAGTTTACCTTAATTGGTCTAAGTTACAATATAATGGGTCATACTTGAATCCCACACAACTTATAATCAACTTATATAACACCATTTCAGAATTCTAACTAATCAATGGTGAACGGAAAAGTTAGTTAGGTGGAAAGGGACAGATATAGCCAAGTATATCAAAGATAAGTGGGTTGTGAATTCACCATTTGTGTGTTTAATACCAATAGACCACCAATCATATGACTGCAAATTCTAAAATTGAAACATCACATGGTACTATTTACTCGTGTCAATGGACAGAAGCTCGAGACCAACAATAAACTACAGTAATAGTAAGAGGCAGACACATGAAAATTATTGAGGTGTCTATGTTATCAACTCACACTAGTTAGTTCTTACGCCAGAGGATGGTAATTCAAAACCTCCGTATCACTGTCCACTATTTCATCATTTCCTCAAATCACTAAACCAAAATGATGGCCCAGAACATATGTTAGACGTTTCTGGGTTCGGCTGAATAAGTTCAAGGGTGAAGGCATGAGGCTTCATTGTGTGGCATTTCCCCAACACTACAAGATGAAAGTTCAGACGTGTGATTGACATCATTGCAAGCGTGGTTTTTTCACTTTGATCAAAATGTGTAGCATTGAGCCAACCAACCCTTGCTGTTGGTGCAGAAAACAAATACAAATTGGCAAAACAAAACAAATGATCGATGATGTAGGGGAAAAGATGTAGTGCCACCATCTCTTGGCTACACACTACAACCATGAATTTGCACCAGCATCCACCGGTTGGCCGTCGGACCTTGTCTTCGTCCTCGTCACGAGAGCTACCTCTCTGCCATGGGCCCATGGCCGTCTCGATCGCCACCGTCTTCAGCGACTCAACCGCCGCCATCGACCTCGAAAACTGGAACGCGTGATGAGCGCGTACCTTTGACGTCGTGCTGCTCGAGTCGTCCTCGCCTTGCTCTTCTTCTCCGCGCCCGGGAGCCTCGCTGCCGTTGTGTTCTGGTCTTCTCCGTTAATCTTCGAATCACTAACGGCCAAAAACGAGTTCACCGCCTCTGGGAACGCACTATGTGCCTTCGGTCGCTGCCGACCCGCCGCCGTAGCTCGCACCTTCTGTCACCCTCTGCTCTGGCCGGCGAAGAACAACGGCGCAGCGCGGTAGGTGGCCGAGGACCGGGAGAACCCCCTCGGTGGTAGGTGCCATTGTCGAGGGTCGGCGGCATCAGTCTAGAGCAGAGGTGGCGGTGGACATGGACTTGCCGCAGCCAGTCTGCGCCAGGCCACGCTGATTCACCTCTTTCTTTCTTTGTCATGACGTCACAAAATCCTACATCCCGGTTCGGAGGAACCTCTCAGGAGCCAGCGCTACCTGCCTGCTGCTCGCCGCGCATTGACGCCGCCCGTCGCCGGGCTCCGCTTGCCGAGACAACGGACAGACGCTGATCCATCGCTGGCTAAGCGCCTCCGCCGCCGCAGCGCGGATGAGGACCGAGCCAGGGCGCCAAGGGTGGGTTCGGGGGAGGTCCGTGGAGATATGTTACGGTAAGCCTAACACGGCCGGCCGGCGGCGCAGCCTCGATCTGGATTAGCCGATTATAGGGGGCGGCGGCCTAGCGTAATAATAGTACCACATCGACATTTGAGTACAGATTGCGATAGTTGTTATGTGGGCTCGCAGCATACCGCGTCGCCTCCCGCGGGGGTATCTCGTAAGCTATTTCGTACATGTGTACTGTATGTGTACACTGTATAATGCATAACATATGCTGTATGTGTACAGTATGCTGCATATATTACACAATATAATGTACACTTGTACACAAAATATTTCATGTATTAAGAAAATAATTTTTAAAATTTTTCAGAAAATATTTTTTATCTTCATGTGTTAGGCATTTTTAGAAAATATTATTTTAGATTCACGTGTTAACGTATCTGAGAAATTTAGTTTCATATTCACAACTACAACTATTGATTTCCCTCGCCAAAAATATAAATATCAATTTCTAGTTTTACATATTAACATGTCTGAGCGTATTGTGTATGCTAGTTTTTTCGTACATTTCTAAGAACTTGAATACTTGCAAAACTCGGCTGAACTTGTCTCAACCAACTATCAACAGTGATCTAATTTCAGTGAACAAAAACTACCTGAAAAACTTATGTTCCTTCGACTACCTCTTGTTAGGGATTTCTTAGTTAATTTCTCCAAAAAGTTCCATTTTATACAAGACTAGTACAGTACATCACAGTCAGGAGTTCATCCATACACATGGATCCTCCATTCTCTGTTGCTAATAAAAAATGTTTATTTAAAGTTCAATTTGTGCCACCTAATCTTACTCAATTATTACAAAATACTAAGAGTTACAATTATTTTTACTTAACATTATTTTTTCTTATCTCTTGTTGCAGAATGAACAAGAAACGATTTGGCTTAAATAGAGGCAGCCAAATGGGTGGCCTTTGATGTCTACAGGTGGGCGTCGTGCCATGGCCCGTTGGGTCGCGTGCCTAAACTATACCGTGCTGCCATGGTTTGGTCGGACCGGCTTGTCTTCGGGCGAGCTCAGGCATGATCTATTTGTGATTCATCCTGGCTTCATGTCGTATTGGTCTAAGCCTAACCCATTTGTATTACTGTGACGAGAGAAAAGGAGTCGGTATAAGATTGAGAATGCTGACTAGAGAGGGGTGAATAGAGGGCTTTAGAAATTTCTTCTACGGTTAATTAAAATCTCGCCTACTTATCTCTATATCAAAACCTAAATAAAAATCAATGCAAAAATGATAAACTAAGGTTTTGACAATTAAGCCTAAGTCAACTAGGCTCACTAAGTGTACTAGTTAATTATGTTTCTAACAATAATATGCAATCCTGAAGACAATCAATCAATTTAATTCTAGGAATGTAAATTATAACAATATAAATAAGAATTGTAAGCAACTACAAAAAGACACATCGATATTTTAACGTGGAGTTCGGAGACTTGCCGGTCTCCCCTAATCCACGTTGAGGCTAACCCAAACTACTTTGGACAGCCTCCACGAATTGAGCACATGGTTCGATTCTACTAGTGGTAGCTCTTTCCCTCTCCGAGTAGGTGGCCTTCGTCCTTCACAACTTTACCGAGCCTTCTCACAATCTCCTTCAGAAGATCACCGCGCACACCGCCTCCATACGCCGTCTAGGTGTCGGCAAACACCAATAGTAACAAGTCAAACCCCTTTGCTTGAGCTCCACTAAGTACAACACATGTACAATGGTGAGCACGAGTGCAACACATGCACAATGCTCCTCTCAAGTGCAACACATGCATAAGAGGCTCTCAATCCGCTTCTAATTGCAACACATGCAATTAGAGTTCACTCTTAGCTCAAAAACCAAATTAGAGAGTGCAACACATACACAACTCAACCATAAAGAGCAATGAACCTTTCAAAACTCCAGCCGCCAACAAATGCCAGTCCCAAGGCTCCTTTTATAGCATCCACAAGAAAAACTAGCCGTTGGGGGGCAAAAATACCATAGGGCCGGTATGACCAGCGTCTAGTCCAACGGTTAGTAAAAACTAGCTATTACTCAAAAAAACCCGATCATACCAGAAGGGGTCTGGTCATACCGGATCCCAAAAATTGCCCTTCAACCAAAACACCCCTTCTTTAGAAAAAATGCACCGAAATGACCCCGGTCATACCGAACTTTGGTTATACTGGAGGGGGTCCGGTCATACCACTGCTACAACCACTAAAACGTCCATAACTTTTTTGCTCCAAACTCTGATTTAGGTGATTTTAGACTTTATATGAAGCTTATCAAGAAGGCTACAATTTCCACCTATTTTCAAGATTTAAGCAATCATAGATATTTTTAAATATCACAAAAATAAAAACTTCAATGTAGTAATTCAAGTCTAAAATCCGACTTCTCGAAATCCCTCACATAGACTTGATCAAAAGTGTGACTACAAGCTAGAATGAGTCAATAAGATCAAATATTGAGTCATGTGATAATTAACTCATGATCAAAATAATTTTGCAAAACACATTTGTAAATTCTAATGGCATGCTCCATGATCAAATGCATGAACACCAATATTTTGCAAAATACATTTGCAAATAAACTGAAAAGTTATGAGATCAATCCTCTAACCATGTAAGGATCAACATATGATCCCAACACTTTGCAAAATAATTTGCAAATGCCAACAAACATACACTACTACAAAAAACCACATTACAGACGGTTCACAAAGCACATCACAGACGGTTTTGTGAACCGTCTGTATCAAAGGGTCGATGATGACAATAGATCATCACAGAGCGGGTTCTGAGGCAATCGGTAACAATTAACATCACAGACGGTTCTAACTTAGAACGTGCGTGATAAGGGCTCCTCACAGAGCGGTTCTAGCCTAGAACCGCTCATGATGAGCCCTATCACGAATGGTTCTAAGTTAGAACCGTCTGTAATAAATCATCGCACACTTGTTTTTCTTGGTAATTTAAAAATACTAAATTAGGGAGATTTCACCCATCTTAATACTACTAATACTACCCAGTCCCTAATTACTAGGCGTCTGGTCTTCCCAGACATTTTTAACACCACATATGTGGTCTTCCCGGGAGGTCACCCATCCTATTACTACTCTCGTCTAAGCACGCTTAACTTCAGAGTTCTTATAAGATCCAGTATTTTAGTGGTGGTATGATAACATCTGACATATTATGCCTCCCTCATCCTTTTAACCCGTGAAGTGCCGAACACCGATTTCCAATTATTTCAAATTAGCAAACTATGGAGGTAATTAGCAAAATTTAAAGCTTTCAAATTTATTTTCCATACTTTTGACTATTAATGATGCTTGCAATATATATGCTCTTACTATTCACGGAACTTGTAAAAACACCATAACTTTTGACTCGTACCTTCGATTTTGGTGTTCTTGAGCTTTCCGGAATCATCACACAATGAGCTCTCCGATTATATTCTTTTGGGTACCGATTCTAGTTTGCAAATAAGAAATCCAAGCACTTTTGTTAAAATGTTCATAACTTTTGACTCGTAACTCCGATCGGGGCGTTCTTTGGCTCGTTTGAAAGATAACGAAAAGTAGTACCCGAATTTCATAAGTGCGCCAAAATCAGATGGTCGGATGCTGATGATTTGTCTTGATCGTCTTGACGGAATTCAAAAAACATCGTTTAGGGCCTCAAAACGGCCTCCGAAGTTTTGAATCTGTTTCGGTCGTTCTTTTCAATTATTGCTTAGTTCCAATTATTTCAAATATAATATTATTTAATTTTAATTCTTTCAAATTAGAAGGCAAGAGAGGTAATTATCAATATTTAAAATTTTCTATTTTATTATTTGTGGCGGTTTCAAATTAAAACCGTCTGTGATGTGGTGAACATCACAGACAGTTTTTGGCTAGAACCGCCTGTGGTGTTCACCTCATTACAGACGGTTTTATATTACAACCGTCTGTGATGTAAGAAATATCACAGACGGTTTCTAAATATAACCGTCTGTAATGACTACTGTAGATATTACAGACGGTTGTGTTATATAACCGTCTGTGATTTCACAGACGGTTTTACTTAGAAACCGTCTGTAATGAGTACTGTAGCTATCACAGACGGTCATATTTAGAAACCGTCTGTGATATTTCTTGCATCACAGACGGCTGCAATATAAAACCGTCTGTGATATCTACACTGACGGTTTGAGTACATAACCGTCTGTGATGTTCCATATCACAGACGGTTTTGAAAAACCATCTGTGATCGTGCGTCTGATATAAGCCTCGCTGTAGTAGTGATATAACCTCTAGCTTATTTGTAAAACACATTTGTAAATAACAAATCAACATTTTGCAAACACAAAGTATAAACTTTACTTAACGTTTGTGATGATCAACACATGATCAAGTCACATGCTAAAATTATGATCTCCATCATCTTCTCTCCACGTCGGGTCCTTTCTTCTTGTTCATCAACACATGGTGAATCTTTTCTAGCTTCACTTCACTTCAGGATTTATCCTTGAAGCTCATCAATATTTGATGACTTCTTTCCGATTCTTTATTTTCTTGAACTCAACCTACTTCACAACTCAAAGAAGATTGTTAGTCCAACAAACACGGTTGCATTAATCATCAACTGCACTCCATTAAAACATAATGGATGCCCCCACAATCGATTGAGCACAACCCTAATCAATTCGAATGATTTAAAGGTGTCTTGAGTACTTTGATGCAACTAATACTTCATTATACTCGAGAACTTTCCACTCGTCCTTAACTAATTAAGAAACACCATCAACACATGATGAAGTGTTCTTTGATTGATTAAAAGACAACCAAATTCAATTTAAACTTTATTTAAATTGGCGTGAGTATATATTAAGGCCCTGTTTGGAAGCAATGTATTTTTATAGTTTCTAGGTAATACCGTGGTTTCTAAGAATACCATGGTATTTTATACCATAAGGTGTTTGGTTATCATGCCAAAAACTCTGTATTAAAAACTATGGTTTGGTAGATACTATGGTATTTTTGGAGTATTTGAAACTCCACTCCACCCCAAAGTTTTCATAGTTTTGGCTAGCTTCTTGCCTATTTCCACTCAAATACCATGGTTTGTGATGTTGCATCCAAACAGTTGGTAGTTTTAAGGAATACCATGGTTTCAAAGGGGTGTGGTAAAACCATGGTATTCATGACAAAATAATTGCAAACCATAGTATATCAAAACCATAGTTTTGAAAAACTATGCTTCCAAACAGGACCTAACTATACAAGTTTTATATACTCAATTCGATAGAATCTAAAAGTAATGATCCAATTTATATAGAATGATGGAAAGGGATCAATACTCTTAACAGTATCAACAATAGAATAAACTCCATTAAATATGTGCATATAAATAATTGAACTTGGAATCAATATGCACATAATCAATCTTAGATAGCATTTGAGATTATCCTATATTAACATAAGTATACTACAACTAGAGGTGGGCGTTGTGCCGTGCAGACCGACCTAATCTTGGCCCATCGTAGCCATACTGAATCGTCTTGGGCGAGATAGCCCATCGTGCCCGCCGTGCCGTGCCATACCGGTCCAGCTCGCCTTTAGCGAGCCAGAGCTTAGCCTAGTTAAGCCGTCTTTGTCTTGGCCTAGGCTCGACCCATTTGCACTATTGCAACGAGAGAAGGGGGTGTGCTGAATATGGGCGAGAGAAGGAGCAATGGGCAAGAAAGAGAGTGACCGAGACAGGTGAGGGGGATTAAGAGAGACGGGTAAGAGAGAGCTGAGAGGGATTGAGAGGGACGACTCCCCTCTTGCCCATCTCTCTCAGATGTTAGTGACAAGGGTAGCGTTCATACTGTTGGGAGCGTCCATAATGCCCATGCTCTGTGAGTTAGTGACCTTCATGCTGGGTTTTTTCCTCATGCCTTAGGTCATCGGCCGTGCAATGGGTTCTCTGATGTTATGCGGGTCGTGCCACCTATCATCTTTCGGTTCTCGAGGCTGGTATGGCCCGGCTATAATAACGTCTTTGGCCCAAAGACAGCTCACATCGTGCCGGGTCAGGCTTTAGACCAGGCCGTGATGTCGTGCCTCGGGCTGGCCCAAAAGAGCCCGGCCCGGGTGCCCACCTCTAACTACAACTACACAAGTTACATATACTCAAATGATTATTTCAAAGTCTTGATCCTATATGTTATTTAGCAAGAGAACATGGATCAATACTATTGAAACATCATGTTAAATTGTGAACTCCCCTAGATATATGCATTCATGTGATATGGATGAAGTTCGAAACATAATACACAACTTTTAATGTATAAGCAATGGAAGAGTTCATCCTTTAACTTAAGTCCTAAATATACAATAAGATATCATAAAATGAATACAAGTGCATACCTTGGATTTTCCATTTTTCAATGAGATGAGACTAATCAAAGATATACTCAATAAAAGAGTTAGTCTCTTATAAGGATTGTCATTAATTAACAATCAAGACTAATCAAAATTATGATTATTAAAATAGTTAGTCTTAATATTAGATTTATCATTAACACCAAAACCAAATTAATGGAGCTTGAACTTTCAGTCGAAAACTGAAGGATAGAGATGGCGAATAGAGGAGGGTGAATGGTCGCAAACAAATTTTCCCCCAAAATACTCCAATTAAAACCTCAACAAGATCGCTCAATGAAAATCGTGAAAAACCCAAAAAACTAGACAACTATGTGTACCCCTAAATTGCATGGATAAGTACCATAAAATATGTGGGGATTTTTGAGTCACAATTCTGGTTGTCTAGTGTCCAAAAATGAGAAGGAATCAATTCAACTCTTACTTTTAGAAAGGAGGTCAATTCAAATTACAAAAGCCGCTTTCAGAAAAGCAAAAGCAGAATTTTCAGAAGCTGTCCTTAATTTCAACAGGTGGTTGGTGGGTTTCTGAAGCTTAAAAAAATTTTATAATTTTTCTCCTTATGAGAAGAAGAGTCATGAAGAACTCCACCAAATTTCACTTCAAAAAACTTTATATAAAAAATAGGAAAAATCTAAGAACACAGTCAGTCAAGAACTTCGAGCAGAAGTTTGGGGCTCGGTTTTCACCTCATGGCGCCCAAACGGTGCAATAAGTGGACTCTAAAATTTTTATACAGGTGAATATGGGAGTCCCCCACCTTCTCCAAGAAGAATCACTCAAAAATAATTTTTCTAGATTTTTGTAAAAATCAAATACTAACTGCTACGTGAATAACAAGTTCTGGACAGAGTTGAAACTTGAAAGAAAAGATGATCTCTACTCAATCCAAGAGAGCAAAAGAGATGTAAAACCATATGAACACACTCAAAACATCCAATATCAGCATTTAGAAGGAGGGGAGGCAAATCCAAATTGCATGAATGTAAATTGCGGGAAAGTAAATGCGTAAAGTAAATGCTGAATTTAAATTGCGTAAAGTAAAGGCATAATATAAATGCAGAATTTAAATTCACAATAATGTAAAGAAATTCTTTGTACTTCTGGGGGGAAGGTTTACAAAGCCTCACTTTATGTAGGCAAAGCTCAAAGGAGCAACTCAAACCTTCAAAGGCAGGATGTAGGCAAAGCTCAAAGGAGCAACTCAAACCTTCAAAGGCAGGATGTAGGCAAAGCTCAAAGGAGCAACTCAAACCTTCAAAGGCAGGAGGCTACCCCTCCACCCCTATTTATACTACTCTTGGGTCACCTACCACCCTTGGATGAGTCCCTCAACCCTAAAGCACTCATATAAGGGTTAGGATTAACCCACACACACAGCCATGCAAGGGCTAACCCAAAACCCACACACATACCGGGTTTTCTTGCACGGTTTTCAAAGCATACTACCTAGACCCGCAAACCTATCAACTAGACCGCAATCCGACGGCCCTCATTGATCCACGCGGTATCTAGCTAGCATCATCTCCTTTCCTTGTCTTCTTGACTTGCCCGGACTCCGTCTCCGATCATCTTCCGGCGATCTCCCAACCGTCTGGACCTCCGACGCTCCTCGCCTAGTCCCGGTCATCCTCCGCCTCACCATGACCTAGCACCGTCGCCCTGCAACCATCAAAGACAAGGAAAAACCTTTCACATAGCAATGCCCACAAAGATATTCAATGATTATCCCAAAATCATTAATCAATCATAATTTCGCTCAATGGTCCGATGCTACCGCCCCAAGCGGGTAGCCCTAGGAAAAGCAACCAATACTCAAATTGCTTCAAATCGAAATCCAATTCAAATCAAACCAAGCTCAACTCTTGTCAATTACTCATCACACACAAGGATAGACCTCCACATGGTCTTTCAAAAGCGTATAAATGAGATAG
>JAYEVE010001130.1:0-31474 GCA_036346375.1 Guadua angustifolia
AACATTTTCGGATGAGTTCACGCCTCAATCCGCAACTTTGTTCTTCCCATTCTCATCAATCCCAATTATCGGTTGCAACCCACAATGCAATGGTATGCGTTTATGATTTCATGCTCAAGTGCACAAAACATACAAAAGAAGAATCTCATATCCGTACCTCACAATCAACTCACTAAACATGATTCATTATTATCAGTGAACTACATATGCAAATATGCCTTACAAAAGAAGAATTCATATCCATACACCACAAAAGAAGAAACTCATATCCATACATCACAATCAATGCATAAAACATGATCCATCATTGACAATGCAATGCAGATTGCACAATTTCCATGCATATGATGCATCATGCATGCTCATCTCCTCTTTAGCACATACTGGGGTATGGCCGAGTGCACACCCGCTTGGTGTGCACCCTCTCATTCCCTTCCACCCCGTGGTGGAGGGTGCCTACTCTTCTCGACTCGCTCCCATACAACCACGTATATGGGACTACAGTAGGACTTTCAGACTCACTACATGTGAGTACAGAGGCCCGCATCAGCATGGGTCACCTCTTCCATCATGAATGCATAAATGCAATTGACATAAACAAATTTGTAAACTACATTCATTACTCTCATTTACATCACCATAGCCAAATACATACCCATTAGCCACTTCTCACATCCAGCAATTACCATTCACATTCTCAACACTCATAATCACATTCTCAACACTCTTAATCACATCCTCAACGCCCACAATCACATTCTCAACGCTCAAAATCACAGTCTCAACACTCATAATCATATTCACACCACCAATTCTCGAGTAATTACAATTCCATCCATCTTACTCATAAATCAAATCATTTTCGCAATCCAATCCCATACTTTTATTATTCTCACTAGCCTATCAAACTAGTGAACCGGAATATGAAAGTAAAATTTTAGCGAGATGTCATCACGGCATCTAGACGAAATTCATTGAACATCGCACATATCAATCAATCCAGGGATGCAGCATAATTTCATGATGGCACGGCATATAAAGTTCATCAAACAAATCATAACACGCTCAAACAACGATGCACTTGAATCAGAGTACTTACCCTTTTCATCAAAAGACAATTACCTTACTAGACGAGCTTATAAACACGAATGCAACCGTAGGGTCAGCATATACACAACACAAGCAATGAACTAAATACCCTGCAAGAGATATACGGGTTGCACTTGCCTTTTACCGACGGAAAATGGAGTGGAAATTGGAACCTTAGCGTTCGCATGACTTCCCATGATTAAAGAAAGCCTGAATTTAGAACACATACACAATATATAACTTAAGATAACAAACCACATAAATTGGTTAACAACTCAATAACACATGGTCTACTTTCAATAAGCTCAAATGAAATTCAGAACACATGCACCCATTCCGAGAATGCAAGATGGTAGCTCAACCACATAAATAAAATCACTGGAACTAGTGCCATTTATATTTCAGGAAGATGCAACATGGAAACATATGCATTGATCCTAGATTTCAATAGCATCCGAGCATGAGAAAAAATATCATTCCACCAAGGCACAAAGAGTAATAATAACACACCACTTAATATGGGACTTTATACATTTCAAGATTAACTGTGGCATTAACAACTCTAGGTCCTTCACCATTTTAAACATAATCAATAAGCAACTAATCAACAATCCGTATGCACTTTCTTGTTTTCTTCTACTTGCGCAATCACACATAATTTGCCATGGACAAGAGCATTCCCCAATAAGTGAACAAAGCAAACTAATCGACACAACTAAATTATGCTCTCCAATATGAAGGTTCATCACAATAGGTAACGAGCAAATATCATTCATATACCTAGGATCCAGGATCCACTCAACTAATTGCATTACAACACAAGAACCCTAGCTAAGCATTTCATCAAACACTTGGCATGCATACTAGAAACCAAGCATTTCAATGGGGTTTAGGGCTTGAGCCTCACCACAAGAAGGCGGAGAGGCACTTTGGCCGAGGGAAACACCGCCGCTTGTTGTGTCTTTGCGAAACTTTGCCTGCTAGAGCGATGCCGTGGAGGGAAGGAGGTCGGCGCCAGAGTGGCCGGATCGCTACTTTGTCATTGCATTTGCCGCCATCGCCCTTCTTCCAGAGCCGCCACCCAACAGGGGGAAAAGAGGTGAGGCGTCGGCTGAAGCTGCTGCTGCCGAAAGCCTCTGATGTTGCTGCTGCCGAAAGCCTCTAATGCTGCTGCCGACTTGAAGAAGTGGCGCAGGGAGGAGCAGGCACTTGGAGAGAACAAGGCGCCTGGGGGAAAAACGCCAGGAGAGAGAGCAAGACACCAGGAGGAGGTGGAATCGCCTGAGGAGAAAATAGCCAGGACTGCAGGAGTTAGCGCTAGGAGAAGGAGGAGGCCAGGGGGAAAAAATCGCCAGGACTGCAGGAAAAAAAAAGACTCCTCCAAAGCTTCTCAGCCACACATTAGGAGGAAGAGAGAGAGAGAGAGAGGTTAGGTGAGGGAGGGAAAGTTTCTAAAAAAACCCCCTCCAAAACTGAAGTCCAACTTTCTAACCATTAGCGCGAACCAAATAATTTGAATTTTTTTGGCGCGAAATGACAATTGACAGGACAGACAACTTGCCGCAAAACTATACGGCTCGGAGAAAAATAACCATTCCGATAAGATTACGGAAAACCCAAAACCTTTAAATAAGATTATTAAAATTGCGAGACGACAAAACAATTCTGGCCAAACTCTGGTAAAAAAAATCGCGGTATTACAAGCACGGCAGAAGCAATATGGGAGGAGCACGTCCAGGCAGGGTTAACAAAATCGTACCGCGTAAACCGGTTCGGTTTTCGCGAAAACCGCTTAAAAACAGTCAAAAACCGAAGGGTTGAAAATTCAAAAAAATTGAAAAAAATCGAAAACCGCGGTTTTTCACGAAAAACCACTCGGTTTTCATGAAAAACCAACCCGACCAATTGAATGTTCTTCGAAAATGGTTTTTGAGCGGTTTTCATTGAAAACCGTGGTTTTTCACGAAAAACCGCATACATAAATTTTTTTAAAAATTTTAAATCTTTTTAAATATTTTAATTAGAACGGTTTACCAAGCGGTTTTGGATCTCAAACCGAAACGATAAAGTCGAAAACCGTGATTTTCGGCGGTTTTGTTAACCCTGCGTCCAGATCCAAGTCTGAGCACGTCAGAGGAGGAGAAGCAAGTAGTAGAAGCAGTATGGGATGGTGATGCTCGAATTGGATTCATGCATCCACCGAGAAGTGAAGGAAGGAAGCAGTCGCCTTTCTCACTTTAGTTCCTGCACTTGCTCAGGAACGATTGGTGCTGCACCCTGCCGGTGTTGGTGCAACTGCAGTATTTGGAATGGGCCAGTGGCAACAGCACTAGTGTGGCTGCGTGCAAGTCACCAAGACGTGAGACGTTTGTGCTTTTCTGGCGACAGATAAGGATCCTACGGCTAGATGCTATACCGTCGGATATGCAACTCGACGGTATAGTGTGGTGTAGCCACGTCCTATTCTAATAAGGGTGCTATAGAAACTACAAAGCACCTCGTGCCATAAAATTTTTTCCTGTTCCCGAGACAGCAGCTTAGATTTTGAACATCAAGCTCTAATATCAATTGTTATAAGATATATGGTAAAAATAAAGGATCAAAAGGAGCGAAAGACACAAATTTAACGAGAAAAACCCTTGCAAAAAACCATGAACCCTCGAAGGTGAAAATCACTATACAAAGAGAATTACAAACATATAAATTTTGATACATCTCAATAATACAACTATATATATATATACACACACTAGGAAGAAGAGTCCTAAATAGCCAAAGAAACCAAATTGGAGTTAGTTACGCTTGCTTTTGTCATGTCTGACACGGCTTGATATGTGTCCAAGAACTGCTTAGGTCAGCGCTCGTGTCCGGTGCAGACACGGCAATAATTCGGCTCACACTTTAAGAACTAATTTTTTTATGCAATTTTATGTTTGAAACAAACCGTGGTAGTTGGATTCACTCTTGCATCTGATGATACCCGTCCTTTTTGCCATTATAGCAAGCTAAAGGGGCGATTGATTTTCGATTTGTCACTAGTGAAAATGAACTGCTATGTGACGAGCCTTAAGTTGCAAATTTTAGTTGAAACCGTGCTAAAGCTTGATCGGTTCTTTATGTCCTGTTGGCTTACAGTAGTCCATTAACTAATCCATTGGGGTTCCACAGCGAATCTCTCCGTGATCACATCAAAAAGCAAAAATCCATTGCATTGAGGTCGTTGACATCGTTGTCGCACTTTCGCTTTTATATTCTATGCTTGCCTTTTATTCAACACTGTCTGTTGATCATTTTCATAGTTGTTCGCAGTTGTCACCAGCATCAACCAGGTCAGGCTCATTATCTTAGCGTTAGTCGGCAAGAGATGTCAAACTAAACCATCAAATGCTACCCCTTCCATGGAGCAAAACGATACAGGCCGGTTCAGTCGTCACATATAGAATTGATATACGGGACATTATGTTCCAATTATATTGGCAAGGCTGAATTATTTTTTTTCGAAAGGGTAGCAAGAGAATTGCTGCAAATTTTGTATAGAAGAAAAAAAGGGGATTACATCCAGTTTTTTAAGGAAAAAACCGGGAGAAAAAACCTCAGAACACCACACTATCTATAAAAATAGGAAAGAACCCCACTTAAACCAAAAGCACCTCCCCGAGAAGAAAAACAAGTAAAAATTGAACCATTAGAAACTAGATCGGAGCCCTAAACTTCGAGGACATAGCAAAAATGTGGTTTAGCACCGCCTCCTTGATCACCACCGTCACATGTTCCGACGTTCTGATTTTCCCCTGGAAAATGCGCTGGTTTCTCCCTGGAAAAGGCTGAATTACACATACACGATGTTGCTCAATAGACCGATTTTTGTGTGTTTCTAAAAAGTGAGAACAGCCTTGCGATGTGCCTTAATTAGCTAGAGATCTAGAAAATTAAGTTGCTTGCTGTAGTGTACTAGTACGACCGGATGATCAAATTAAACGTGTCGTCAACCATTAGAACTAATCATCTCGGCGCAAAAAGGAAAAAAGGCTGAATAATTATCTAGTTGGAATCTTGGTTGAATTTGGATGCGAGTGAGAAGCTTCGGCTACACACATTTGACTAATCACGCATTATCCCTCTCTTTTGTTTTCTCTTGTTTTCTCATCATCAATGTCTACAACTGCAATGCCTAACGGGTCACTCAACCACCCTTAATTATTAGATCTGCGATGTGTGTCTTTTCTTAAGCAAGTGCACCAACACGTACGACTGGTTCAATCGCATTGCATATTTGCATCGCATCAATGAAATCTCACGCGTCATGGCGTGTGATAAGGAAATCGCGCTTGCAGCAAAGAGGCATCTGTGCTCAGGGGCGAAGCTAGAGCAAACCGAAGGGGGTGCACATGACTTATGAGAGAATAGACTTGTGCTATGGGGGGTGCAAACATGGTGAAAATTTGATCCTCGTAACTGGATTTACATTTTTCTATAGATGCATCAGTACCTCCTAGCTACCAAGTAGCTTCGCCCCTGTCTGTGCTTAAAAGAAAGAACATCTGACTGACATCCTACCTCCCAGTTTGTTATAGTGCTCGACTGTTCGCAAAGATAAGTCGTGCACTGGTATCCTCCCCTAATTAAAGTTCGCAAGTTTCCTGGAAGGAGCAGCTATCCACGTGTCAATCCGGCAATTTTACAAAAAAGTCCGTCTGTTTCTCCAAATTACGTATAGGTCCCTGCAAATTTACAAAATGGTCCTTTCTGATTTTTTGTGAGGTAAAGAAATTTTTTCCCGGACTGCGTTTGGGTCCCTGGTTTGTTACTTTACGAAAAGATGCACCTGTTAAATGCGAATCGCGAACGAGCCCTTTTCTAATTTTTCGGGATAGCGGTCGGGTCCAAAAATATAACAAATAGGTCCCCGCTCTTTACGTACAGGTCATTTTCCCGTTTTTCCCGGAAAAAATATTTTCGTGCTCCGTTTTTCCCCGGAAAAAATGTTTCCGTGGTCCGTTTTTCCTCGTTTCTCAAAAAAAATATTTTCGTGGTCCGTTTTTCCTCCGAAAAAACCACAAATTTGTTTTTTTTTCACGCGCGCGGCGTGTCGCCGCGCTTCCTTATCTAGTATAACTACATCATATGCCAAGTTGCTTACACATCTTCCTTAACAAAAGCGTAATCTTCTCGCGAGTGGTTGGGCAGCTTGTCAACAGAAAATTCACTGGTAAGCACCGGATGACACTACTATACAGAACCGGCTACCAAGCGACTTCAGAACCCCTTTAGAAACGGTTTATAATCGCTTAAGCAACCGCATGTGATACCCGTCGGGTATCTCAAGCGATTCTCGAACCGCTTGTCTTGTGGCACCAAAAGCGTTGAGAAGGTGTCCAGAAGGCGGTGGAGCCGCCACGTGGGGACTCCACAGCGGTTCGTGTTACAAACCGCCAGGAGAAGGATATCGAAGCGGTTAGTCTTACCAACCGCTAGGAGAGCAAGACTCGAAGCGGTTGGAGTCACCAACCGCTTGTAGAGAGTTTTTGATTATATGTATTATAGAATATGTTCTTACGGTGTTTTTGTATATCGTTTTTACCATAAAATTAAATATGAGTGGAGGAGTTTTTTTGCAATTAAATATATATTACATATGCATACTCATACACATGTTCACAAGCTAGCTCACTACACAAAAACGAACTTAATAGTGTAAAAATGGACAAGTACATACACGCAACCGTTTACAAGTTTGAATGATTAAAAAATGATTATCGAACTCATTTCTTGCATGCGCCTCTTCGTCCTTGGTCGACGTGGATGTCGTCATCGATTCAGCGGTGTTCAATGCAGAAACCTTACTTGAACTCGCCATTTGGAGATACAACCTCGCCGACAATGAAGCCGATGAGTTGTTCTTGGAGTCTGGCGCACCGGTGAGGCGAGCACGTTAACGTGCTCATCGATGTTAATGACAATTAATTAAGCGGGAAGTATATAAATATCCGATCACATGCAATTAATTAAAATGTAAGTTGTAGCTAACAAATTGACATGCATATACGAACAAGCATAATGTTCCGACTCATCGCCATGGATAAAACTTTGAATATAGTGGAACACGTAGTGGCCACATAAGTTGTTTCCACTGCCCGGCGCTTAACCTTCACGGGGAGAAATTTCAGAATATCAGATGAAGAACTGATGTAGCGCATGTATATTAATAATAGTTTTTGTAGTACGTACCTGAGTGCTTATTATGATTTTGAATTCTTTCTTGAATTCTCCTTTTTGCTTCTTCCGAAACTTTGCAAATGTCCTGTTCAGGACATCAATGAACCATTGGTATTTTTTGACTGGATTTCTTCTGGAGTCATGAACTATAATCCTGCTGTTGTCAAGCTCGATGACTAGAAGGATCCAGTGAAACCTATTCGTATATTGCAACATATGCGTAAGTATCTAGTCGCACTATCAATGGCTTAAGAAATACAAGAACAAGAGGTTTGTGAGAACACGACTTGAAATTGAAGGGCGTAAGTATATGCGGTTTGTAGTGTTGTTTCAACATTGCATGCAAAATGTATGCCTCAACTAGCGGTTTTTTTGGTCGATGACCGATTTTCTCGTTGACAACCCTCGGGTCGATGAAGCCAACGCCTGTTTGTCCGATCTTCTACATCGTTGTATCTCCATTCTACATAAGAAGGGATAACTAAGTTAATTAGATTTTCAATTTTGTGGTACGAGAGGAAGCAAACGGTAAACTTAGTAGATCGACACTTACAGACACTAGCAGGACATGAAAGACACGCTGACGACGTCTCCTTAGTACACATGGTACAAGTCCTCGAATTTCAGCCATATTTCTGTGTTGTTCCCGCGGAAGAAATGCTTATCTTGGAAAACGAGGAGGAACATTTGCTCTCCTTTAGATGCCCTTTTCATGTACCATTCATACATTTGATGCATCTTGGTTGGGATATCTTTTATATCTTTTGGATCAATTAGCGGTTTGCCCAACTCATACTTCCATCTGGTTGGTGCCACTTTGGAAGATCTGGTCTATTGATTCGAGTCCGCCTCCTTCAGAATGCCATTTCTCAACTGCTCAAAGACTCGCTCATCTTCCACTTTCTTCTTCTTTCCCGCCAATGAGCTCAGATATTTTTCACTGTAGCCTTTCTTATTGTCCTTTTGTAGTCGGTCGTCACAAAGTGTGGCGCTGTTCGCATGACCGAAAGTGCTTCACGCTTT
This sequence comes from Guadua angustifolia, assembly GCA_036346375.1. Lineage (NCBI taxonomy): Eukaryota > Viridiplantae > Streptophyta > Magnoliopsida > Poales > Poaceae > Guadua > Guadua angustifolia. Next base: position 8,329 of record JAYEVE010001130.1, read on the forward strand.
TTTATCTATTTTAACCTTGGGCTCTGGCTTCTTTGGCGCAAGCTGCCTAGCCACATCCGTCTTTACGGATGCAGCTAGCTCCTCCGCAGTTAGATCATATGGCCTCTTTGGCAGTTCCTTTGACATTCTCTGTTTGCCGGATGCCGACTTCGTGGGAGGAGGTGCCAGTGAGGGATCCCTCCTTCTGACATCGAGCTTGTTCCTCGGGGGAGATGCTGGAGGCGTGGTGACTAGAGATGTTGGGTGCTTCTTACTTTTAGGCAGTGGTGGTGGCGGCGGAGTCGGGCTTCTTTGTGGAGCGGGAGGTGGAGGAGGCGTGGCCTGGACCACCGGGGAAGCATTGCGTGCAGGCGACGCTGGAGGAGTCGTGCTTGCTCCTGCAGCTGGCTCAAACTACGGGGCCTCTCTTGCTGGAGATATAACCTCCACACCATCTGGAAATATGATGCACTTTTTGCGCCAGAGGATGAATGTGCCATGGAGGGCTGTCCAAGCTTGGTCACGCTCGTCGCCCCAAAGAATCTCGAGCATGAGATCTTCAAGCCCCCCACCTCTTCCACCGTGACCTTCGAGTATCCGGAGGGTATCTCGGTTGCGATGGAATGTCCGCCTGCCTCCACCGGATAAGCCATGCCGTAAGCCACCTTGTAGGAGAGGTTACGATATCAATGTGTAGCTCAGACTTGGCGGCGAACCTTGATGTGTCCCAGGATGACGGGCTAAGTTGAATTTATGAGCTAACTATGCTAAGCTGAATTTCTCTTTGTATGTCTGTAATTTCCTTTTTTAGGTATACTAAAATTTATGCAGTCCTTTCATAGAGTGGATATAAATCATAGAATAAATATCATTTGTATTAAAAGTGAACTGAACAAATGAATCAACATATCAATATGATCATATGGAATAATTTGTATACAAGTAGTACATCTTAAGTCTTCGTCTTTACAATTGTTCCTTCGTTATGATCGTGACGTATGTAAGGAGCATCGACATCATCGCCACGCAGGACGTTTATGTCGACATCAATCTGTAAAGGAGGGAGCTCGTCGGCGACCATACTCTTCCTCGTTGGTGACGTTCTCAACTCCTACAATCCTTCGTTTGTCTTGGAGAACCACATATCGCTTTGGCATTACCTTTTGCTTGTCCTTCTGCTTTTTAGGTTTGCTTGACATGTCCATTACATAGAAGACTTGGATCACATCGTTCGCGAGAACAAACGGTTCGCGCCTATAGCCGACTTCTGTGAGATCCACAGTTGTCATGCCGTATTTGTCGACCTTCACACCGTTTGGAGTCAGCTTGACCCATTGGCACTTAAATAGAGGGACCTTCAGAGGTCCATAGTCGAGCTCCCATATTTCTTCTATGAAACCATAATATGTGTCCAACCCGCCATTGTTGTCTTGGCGTCTATACTGACACCGCTATTCAGTTGGTGCTCATGTTATCCCGAGATCCGTGTAGAATGTGTAACCATTGATCTCATACCCCTTGAATGTCACGATTTCTTGTGATGGTCCCCGCCAAGCGCTGCAATAGTTCATCGTTTGACCCTTCCTCAAGGATGTATACAGAGCAACCGCCGAAAAGAATCCATGTGCTTCAGGTTATCCAACTCTCTATCTTCCTGTGAACTCGCGTAGGACACTCTTGTCTTTGAAGGACGAGGGGGCGACTATAGTTGATTGCTTCAGACGGTGAAATGTGCTTGCTTGAATGCAACAAGATCATTGCATGCAACCGCTGCCTTCCTATTGTCCCTTTGCCCGTAGCCTCCCTCGTGTTGTGATATGGGGGCCGATAGGATTTAGATCATTCATATAATCAACACAAAACTCTATCACCTCCACACGTAGCCCTCGGCAATGCAGCCTTCCGGGGCCTTGAACAGTTACGGACGTACTTCTTGAGGACACTCATGTACCTCTCGAAGGGAACATGTTGTGCAAATACACCGGTCCGAGGATACCTATCTCCTTGACAAGGTGAACGGTGAGATGAACCATGATATCAAAGAATGCAGGAGGAAAGATCATCTCGAGGCTAACCAAACTTTGTACCACATCAGCCTCCAACTTAGGCGCTTTAGCTGGTTCGACACCTTCGCAAAATGGCGCTCAGAAGGAACATAGCTTTGTGATTGTTCCCGCACCCACTCGGGTAGTATACCTCGATAGCTACGGAGCAATCAGTGTCATCAACACAAGGCGTCATGGGATTTTAGGCCTTGAGTTTGTTCTCTTCGTGTTTACTGAATCTCTTTACATTTGAGGAGTATCCGTAAGGGACCTTTACATTGCTCAAACACTCAATCATGCTTTTTTCTCTTCCTTGCTTGGAGTGTAGCTCGCAAGATGTAGATAAAGTTGTTTTGTCCCTTCTTTGTTTTTCGGATGTAGGTCACTCCTCACCTCCATGTCTTCAAGGTCCTTCCGAGCTTGCGCAGTATCTTTCGATTTGTCAGACATATCTATGTAGCCTAAAGGTGCTCAAGCAAACATTCTTCGTGATGTGCATGAAGTCAAGCGAGTGACGAACCTCCAAAACTTCCCAATACGGCTGGTCCCAAAATATTGATTTCTTCTTCCATGTGGGTGCATGACCATCCTCGTTCGGCACAGGTATGCTTTCAAGACCCTTCCCAAATACTACTTTCAGGTCCTTTACCATAGCAAACACAAGTCACCCATTACGATGCTGAGGCTTAACACGAATTTATGTTCCCCCGTTAAATTTACTGCCTTTCCACCTCAAAGCATGACCGCTAGGAAGAAACCTGCGGTGGCCCATGTACACACACTTCCGAGAGTTTTTCAGGTACATGCAGTCCGTTTCATCTATGCACTGGGTGCAGGCTTTAAACCCTTTGATAGTTTGGCCGGACAGGTTACCGAGAGCAGGCCAATCGTTGATTGTTACAAACAACAATGCACGCAGGTTGAAATACTCTCTTTTGTACTCATCGCAAACCAGTACACCATCCTCCCACAACTTCACTAGGTCTTCAACCAATGGTTTCAGGTAGGCATCGATGTCGTTTCCAGTTTGCTTAGGGCCTTCGATCAACAATGGTATCATGATGTACTTCCGCTTCATGCATAGCCATGGAGGAATGTTATAGATGTAAAGCGTCACAGGCCAGGTGCTATGGATGCTGCTCAACTGACCGAAAGGATTCATCCCATCGGTGCTCAACCCAAACCTTATATTTCTGACCTCATTTGCAAAGTTCGGGTAAGCCCGATCGACTTTCCTCCACTGTGAGCCATCTGCAGGGTGTCTAAGCATCCCGTCTTCCTTACGCTCTTTTTCATGCCAACGCATCATCTTGACATGACCTTCGTTAGCAAACAGACGCTTCAACCAGGGGATCACAGGGAAATACCACAATACTTTGGCTGGAGTTCTCTTCTTCGTACAATTCCCATCTAATTCACCTGGATCGTCACGCTGCACCTTATACCGAGATTCTTCGCACACTGGACAAACCTCCAAATCGGCATACTCATTGCAATACAGGATACAATCGTTAGGACATGCGTGTATCTTCCGTACTTGCAATCCTAAAGGGCAGAGGACTCGCAGCTTCATCGTGAGATCGGGTAGAGTGTTACCTTAGGAAGCAACTTTACGAGTGATAACAAACCATTAAATGCCTTGTCGACACACCGTTTGTGGCCTTCTATTGCATGAGTTCTAGTGTAGTACGCGACTTTTCGTGGCCTTGTCCACAGTTTGGGTACAAAGCGCCTCGTGGTCCTCTACCATGTTCTCAAACTTCTTGTATTGTCTTTCCTCTGTGAACTCTCCCTCTCCGTCACGGAGCATTTGATCTAGCTCATCATCGACAAACTCGCCGAGTGTATATTCCACGGACCGTATTAAGTGGTGTCCGCATAACGCTATAGCTCTATCTTCCTCTTCTTCGTCTTCTTCATTGTTTTCCTGTCGAATCGCCTCTGCTTCGCCATGGTGGATCCAGCAGGTATAGTTTGCCATGAAACCTCTCGTGATCACATGCCTCATAACCATCCATCGCTCGAGTGCTCCTTCTCATTCTTGCAGTCTTCACGACGGACAATGTATGAAGCTTCCGGAGGCAAGAATGCAACAGCCGATCGAGAAACTCCTTCATGCCATCTCTCGAACTCTCTTGACCGACGGTCCGCATTGTACATCCATTGCGGTTCATCTACACCAATAAAAATAATAACAACATCTATCACAATATTTAATTAAAGCTAACTATGTCTAATAGTTTTGTATTTTTTAATCATTATGTATTCTTTTAATTAAAGCCAACTAATTATTTCTAATCCTCCTGCATTTTTTTTAAATAAAACCAACTAATTGTTACATTTTCATACAAATCTTTTCTATCATTCCGCATTTTAATTTTACTTAGACCGGTTGTGAAGGCCGGTTCTGTAGCAGTGTGAACGTGCAAATTGCTGAAGTCCACACAGGCCGTACGTGCCCAGTTGCAATACCGTGGCAAAATACAAGTCAGGAAGCGCTTCGGTGCTTTCCATGAAAATTTTGCACGAATCTCAAAGCAACTTAAGTTAGTTAAGCCTAGGGTAAATTAGTAACTGAAGATGGTAATTATGACTGCGTGGATCCAAAGCCCGTGATCAGGCCCGCAACTCCTCCCTGTTCCCATGACTCCATGGTTCTCTCACTAACACCGAAAGGACGCCTAGAAACTACCTGCTCGAGTGCTCGGCGCCATCAACACCTTGCAACAAGAAGTTGATGGTTTAGTTCCTCTCGATGTTCCGATCGAAAACAGCTGATTGTCCGCGTAGATCGATATTAGTGGCCAACGGCCGTTGCAGTGCAATCGCGAACCCACAGAGCATGATAATATGACATGTTAGATGCTGCAGTCATGGAGAAGTATTATCTAGAAAAGAATGATGCTGACACATAGGACCGCAGGCGATTTGTGGGTTGGACAATTACAAGGACAAATAATTTTGTGCTACCTTGTCGTAGTCATCTTTCCATGAGCTAGTGGTGCCGTCGCTCCAGAACAGTGGCAAACACGCTTTCTGCATCTAATTTACAAAATTTCGAAGATAGCCTTCTCCCTGACCGGCCGCGTAATCTTTGACAGGTGACACGTGTTACGTACCGAGCATGTACATTACGACAGATGCCTGCTACACACCCTTGGATTGGTTGTAAGATACCGAGCTCTACGGACGCAACAACACAACAACTAAGGACTGGATGCTCAATAGTAGGCAACAGGGGAGGCAGGGCAACAGACCTACCATGGTACCCTAGTGTGGCAGGTCCTGTCGCACTACTCTAGCTCAGCGGCTATCTAACCACCTGCTATTGTACACGGGTGTGATAGATGTTTCATGATCGAGGACTATTTTTGAAAATTTATTCGACTACATTTTTTTTAAAACAAAAAACGAGCTAGGAGTCCAGAAGAAAATTTTGACTCCGCAAAATACATCCTGCTGCGGCAAGCCTTGCACGGTACAAAGCCACCGCATCTCGGAGGGACGGAGGCAGCTCGGCGCGCCGCGTGGAGCCGGTGGATGTTGCACGGCAGCGTTCGCCCCCGACGCAAGCTCCATCCGTCCATTACGTCCTGACGGCCCGTTTCCGTGTGTGCTTCGTGTGCTCCATGTGCGTCGGACTCAAGCCGTCCACCTCGTTTTGAAAAAACCGCCGCGCTGACGCAGGCGCGCGCACGCGGCTCACCCGCCGCCTCGCTTCCTTCCACGCGCCATCGCACCAAACGGGGACGACACCACGGCACGCTGCCGCGCCGCGCGCGCGAACCGAATCCGAGCGACCGCACCAAAAACGCACGAAAGCAGGCGAAGAGCGCAGCCCCGGCACGCAGACGCGACGCGCTTTGGCAGTTGGCAGGCAGGCAGGCCGTGCCGTTGGGGGCAGGTGGAGGCTTCACGGCCTCGCCTCCCCGTCCCTCTCGGCTCCTCTCCCCGACACGCGCAAACATATCACTCACTCTCCCTTCGCCTCCAAGCCTCCCACACAAGTTAACCGCCTTTCCACAATTCCACCACCGCGTCTTCGTCTTGTAGAATCACTACAGTCCGCGACTCTATATACAGAGCCGCACAAGTCTTCGCAACAAGACAGAGAGACTTGCTCTCGCTTTGCTTGTGTTGCAAAGAAGCGCGGTACGTGCACGTAGCTGCAGTTGGCCATGGCGGATCACCAGAGGATTCACCCGGTGGATTTAGAAGCCGGGCGAAGGCCGTCGGCGCCGCTGGTGCCGGGGAGCTCGTTCCGGTCGGACAAGGGCGACCCGGCCCTCGCGGACGCCTGGCGGCAGCACCTGCCGCCTCCGAAGAGGCGCCGCGGGTGCTGCTGCCGGTGCATCTGCTGCACCGTGGTGATCGTAGTCGTGCTCGCGGTCCTCGCCGCGGCCGCGCTCGGCGCGCTCTACCTGGTGTTCGACCCCAAGGCGCCACGGTACTCGGTGGACCGGCTGTCCGTGTCGGCGTTCCAGGTGGACCCCACCCTGACCGCGAGCGCGCAGTTCGACGTGACGGTGACGGCGACGAACCCGAATGGGCGCATCGGCATCTACTACGAGGGCGGGTCCAGCCTGAGCGTGTGGTACGACTCGTACCGGCTGGCTCAGGGCGCGCTCCCGGCGTTCTACCAGGGCCACCGCAACACGACGGTGCTGGGCGTGGTCATGGCCGGGCAGGCGCGGCTCGGCAGTGCGGTAATGTCGGCGCTGCAGGATGCGCAGCGGACGGGCGCCGTGCCGCTGGTGTTCCGTGCCGACGTGCCGGTGCGGGTGGAGCTCGGCAGCCTCAAGCTGTGGAAGGTCACGTCCCGGGTGAGGTGCGACCTCGTCGTGGACAGTCTCAACGTCAACAACCAGATCAAGATCAAGGCCAGCAACTGCAAGTTCAGCTTGAAGCTGTGATCGCTTTTGTTTCTTGATCCCTCTTGATCGAGTTGTTCTTGGATTCTTTTGGCAGAGTGCATTGTGGTATTTGCACCGGTGCACTCCCGCCCCCTCTGTGTACATCTTGTGTAGTTGATATGTCACTGCTAGAGAGGAATAATATGCGTGCCTAGATTTCTCGTAGAATCATTTTAATCCTTTGTTTTCATATGATAATGAGATCTATTTTGACAGCAAATGATCCCAATACTGTGGCAAGGTCGTTCATTACTAACTAGTGTCAGACAGGAAAACCATATAAGATCAGCAGCATTACGAGCCTGCTCTGAAAGTTGATTGGAATGAAGTTTGACTTCAGGTCCATAATTCTGAATTTCTGTTGCACGGTCATTTACAAAGTACAACAATGCTTAACTGCTCTACCAAAAAGTCTAATGGAGTGAAGTTTCTGCCGTACGCAAGTCTATTACCCGCTCCAAGTCTCTTAACATGGGGACAACTAAGCACGGAGATCCAGTGAAGTTCTATGGATAATTTAAACAATCTCTTAAGTTTCTGCTGCAACTTAAGCAGATGCACATGAACCATTAAATCAAAAGAGTGTTGTTTCAGATTTTGAGAATACTATTCACAAAACACCGAGCCATACTATAGCAACACTGCTTCCAAGCACTGTTGAGCAGTTTTGACCGTTCGCCGATCGGACGATCCAAACGGTTGAGGGTTGCTTATGTTACAGTCCCTCTATGACTGCAAAGAATCCTTTTTCGACAACTAGGATGTCACTAAAGATATAATTGGCTGCGATGAAATAGAGAACTTATACAGACTTGTGATCCGCATGTTCGTAGGTTAGGTTCTGGTTGAAACACTCATTTTTTAAGTTTTACTCTAGAATTGAATTCTTTTCCGTGAATCTCCTGAAAAATTCATGTGTTGTATCTCAGGCATTCTCCTATATTTCTGCGAGAATTAACCATTTTCTATAAAATCTCTGCGAAATTCTAGCGTTCTAAACAAGACCTTAATCCTTTACAAAAGGTGCACGACCTGGCAATGCAGGGTTCTAGATCGTTAATATCCACAGGAGAATTGGCAATTCACCAATTACTACTTTGGTTACAATTGGGGTGATGTGAACTTCTGTTCCAAGAAGACTTCACGGTTTTCTGAACTCCAATAAAACTTCACTTTTGGAGTAGTGTCCACGTATCATTAGAAGCTTAAGATATATATATATATATATATAGGAAGCCTCTTTTCTACTCCCGGGAGTAATTACTCTCTATGCCATATCTCACAACGTATGGGGTATCTTGTGTGACGAAGGGTATGTACGCATAGTATACGAGTATATAAGATCATCTTGGTGGTATGTACATTTTTTCAGAGGTGGTATGCGTATTTTTTTGGACATACTCCTTTTTAGTGCGTATATGAAGGTATTTGCAAAATACGCTAAAAATCATGGACTCCCTTGCAGTTTTTTCATGCGGCTCACATTGGAGTATCTTATAATTAGTGTATAAGTGTACCCAAAGTGATAAAGGAGTATTTCAAGTTCGTTTAAGTGGTATTTCAGAGGTGGGAGTAATTACTCCCGGGAGTAAAAGATATTTTTCATATATATATATATATATATTTTACTTCAGATTAATCCAATCCGTCCATTACGCAAATCAGACAGCTAATACAGCTCACTAGGCCTCCTTTGGTAACCCTGCGAGAACCCCGCCCAAGACAATGCTACGAGAAAACCAGGCCCGACCGGATTGGGAGCCCGATAGCGTAAGAAAGGCAGCGAGAGGAGGCGGCGGCGGCGACAAGGGGGAGAGGTGATGGCGAGGGGCGACAGCTGCTTGGCGCGCGTCGGCGCCGGAGTCGCCATCGGCGGCGCGGTCGGCGGAGCCGTCGGTAACCTCCCTCCTCCCTAAAACCCTAAACCCTAGCCCTGTATCAATCCGCTCTTAACTGGTTGATTTCGTGGTTAAGGCATCGGTTACCACCCGTAGGACTAAATTGGGGCTCGATTTGATGGATATACTCTGGTTATCTGCTGATCTTGGACTCCGTCTAGTAGTTTCGGGCTGCATTGGTGTTGTGAGTGCTTATGCAGTTATGCGTTTGTTAGGATTTTTTTTTTGTCTAGGTACGAGTTTCTGGAGGTGGACTTAGACGATAGTCACGATTCGTTGGGTTGGCTGACTGGATGCTGAACAGCTGAAGTTTGTTTGCTCAAGTGCCGTGCAAGGGTTTAGTGTGCTATGCATTGGTACATTTGGTGGTGTTTGTTACGACTTAGGGCCAGGGATAGGAAAAGGTATCATATTTCTAATGCTGCTTTTGACTGTTTAGTGTTAAGGGTTGCTTAATTCCAGTGTGAAATTCGTTACATATTATAATATTCGTATTTCGGTTTTAGTTCCTAGTTTGGACTCGATAACGGAAAGTTAACCGAGTTTTGGGGTCGTTTGTGCCATGTCTTTTTTGTATTTGGCATTGAAAATTTATAGCTCCAGTTAGTTGTTTTGTACTTTGCTTTTGGTGATATAGATCTTAAGGGTGGATATGCTGGATTTAGTATTGGAGCTACTAGGATTTAGGAACCGGCGTATTTACTTGCTTAGTCATTACTTTTGGGATTTTGGAAGCATAAAAAATGATTGTTTTGTGGTGTGTTTTATTGTGCTGTTTCTGCTGTGTGGTTCCAAAGGATCAGCGATTTTATGAAATCGAGTTTAATATGTTTTTTTTGTTTGGTTTCTTCTGTGCAATGACTCTTAAGCTATTTCTAATCTCCACTCTCAAGATCTAACTCCATTACTCCAAGAGCGAGCTGCTTATTATCGGTTTTAGCTTATTCTAGTAGTTCTAAAAAAAGTCTGTAATTCCATTCTGGCTTAGGATAAATATCAAGAAAATAACTTGCATGTTCCCCCTTTCTGCACAGGTGCTGTCTATGGGACTTACGAGGCTATCAGATTCAAGGTATATTATATTACCATATTTTGTTTCAGATTCTCACGTTGCTTTGTGGTGCTGGTGGCACTTCTATTTGATTTCCTTAATTTGCTTGGTCCTTGATGTCTTTAAATTAAGAAATTACTATTTCATTGGTGCACCAAACCGTTAAATGAGATGGGCATTTACTGTCCTGCCCCTTGGAGATATAGATGATTTATCTTTTAAATGTGACACTGCATCATTCCACTTTAGTTCTTTGTTTTGCCAACAAGTCTTAACTGTCTTGAACAACAATAACTGCATGTTTGTTCAACACAAAATCCCTGAGATCTGTCATAATCCTGGAACAAGTAGATTTGAAGAGATTGCATTTAATTTGTCTGAGATGTAAATTTGCTGTATGAAATTCATTATTCATATCTTAATATTCCATAGCTTTAACTGGCTATGTTAGCCCCATATGGATAAACATGGAGATGCGGCATCTCTCCAAAACAAGGATACGGCGATTATATATATGCACCATGGTGTCAGGGCACCATGATTTCAAATGCGTAAATTCAAACCAAATTCGGGTGTGTGTGTGTGTATTGTAAATTTCAGTTTTAGGGCGTATACCCATCTATAACAATTCAAGTGAAATGGGTACCTTTCAAAACATATACTCAAAGTCAAAGATTTTGAATGAATTTAGATCACATGCTTTGTTGATTTATGTATATAAGCAGCACATACCTACAATCAAACTACCATAAAAAAGGCAACTCTAGTTTGAATTTCAGTTCAAACTTGTTTGAAATAGTTAGACTCGACATGAAAAAAAATTAAACTTTTTTGCACACGATTCATAGGGGAAACACCATTTTTAGATCATAGTGCCCATGCACCATGGTGTCCTAGTTAATTATACTATATATATTAAAAATAAAACTAGTACTGCATAGAAATACATACACAAGAAGGAAAGAAAAGGAGAAAGAAAGGAAGAGAAGAAAACCTTCCTACCTGGCCCATTTCGGCCAAGTCCAGCACTGCATATTGGGCTGCTGGCTAGTGTCCGTGTGAGATGACAGGATGAAATGACAATTAGGGATTCCCTGCAGCTGCCTATCTCATGTGTTCTTCTCTCCTCTCCCTTGATCTCTGCCTTCCTCTGATCTCTCGTTTTTTCTCCATCCTCAATCGATCTTCCTACCGTCGCCATATCCTCTACCCCTCACACCACCGCTGCGCTCTTCACGATCGATCTGATCAGGAGGGAGGAGGTGATGGCAGTGGCGGCAACAGCGTAAGAGGCAGAAAGGATGCGGCAGCGGCGTCAATAGATGGAGGAGGTAGCGGTGGTGAGAACGGATTTGGTGGGGCTGGGAGAAGGTGGCTAGGTTTTGGTAGATTTGGGGGGATGGTGCAACGAGACGTATCAGAATTTTTTATTTTTAAGTACTCCCTCTAGTTATAAATAGTTGTCGTTGTGGACATAGGTACAGTCAAGCTTTTGAAACTTTGACTGTCAATATTTTTTAAATATTTAAATTGCGTACATGGAAATCATATGTATAGATTTGTCTCAAAAAATACTTTCATACAGCAGCAGCAACAACAACAGCCAAGCCTTTTGTCCTAAACAGATTTGTCTCGAAACAGGTTGTCGAAAAATACTTTCGTAATATTACAGTTTTATTAGGTTTTATAAATAGATTATAATTGAAATTATTGGTCAAAACCGTGTTTTGGAGACTGCATCGATATCCAAACGGCAACTATCTGTGACCGAAGGGAGTAGTAATTATCCTGATACTTGCTGATACCGAATCATGACGTATCGTTGCATATCCCTTATCGGATATTTAGCATACGGGAATGGAAGTTGGTGTCGTATGGGGGTATCATAGTTAACTGGTTCCTAATAATCAAGCAAACGCTGTGATTTTGTTTCACAGGTCCCAGGGTTGCTGAAGATCAGATACATTGGGCAAACCACTGTTGGCAGCGCAGCAATATTCGGGCTTTTCTTGGGAGCCGGGAGCTTGATACACTGTGGAAAATCTTATTAGTTCGCGTTCTAAGTTTTGAACTCTACCTTGGTTGTTGGGCTTCAAAGGATCGACCGAGTAAACATTTATTTGATGTTTATGTAAAAGTTAATGGCTAATAGGCAATGGTTTGGATTTGAAAGAAGAATCAAATTCTACTGTTATTTGCTCGGTCTTGATATGTTGGTCTTACTTTTGGCGTGGAAATAAAATCTATGCTCATCGGTATGAGAGAATGTATGTGAAAGCAGCACCGGTGAAACTAATCTGTCGTAAGCCTCGTTTCTTTAATTTTATCAAAATCATCATTTGTTGTGACAATCTAACGAAGTAACAATATCCCTGGAGGAAGTGGGCGTATGATGTTTTGATGATGTTTTGTACATCGGCGACTGAACACGAACAAAGCGAGAGAACAATTCTAAAGCAAGTTTAAATGTACAAATTCGTTTTGGTCCTTTATTCATGAGATATGGTGAGTGTTCCGTGGCTATGAGATCAAAGTACCGCCTATGAATTACCTGTAAGCGTAATAAGTGGCTGACCGCCTGGCTCGAGATTGCAGCGTGACCAATTTATGAATTATCCCAACAAAGGAAAACAAAAAATGGGAGATGAGTTTGTGCAACGACGTTTTTCTGGCACATTGTTATGTTGCAGACAGAAACTTGTTCCTTTACGTCACAACTTCACAAGGATAGAACGAGCAATTAAAACCAAACAACGATTCTGTACTACTTTCTTGTAGTACCTCAGTACATAAAAATGTCATTCATGACAATCATTAAATGAAGTTTTCTGTAAACCCAGTAGAGCCGTTCCGCGGGCGACTCAGGAGGCGATTCAAATTTCAAATCAAAAGGTCCCCTCACCAGCATTCCATCTCCTCGCTGCCGCCGTTGGTTGCCGCCGGTTGGCCGACGGCGGCGGCGGGGCGTCCTCATCTATTTCCTCCCTCTTCCTCCCTACACTCTCCATTTATTTCCCAGCCGTTCCTCTTCCATTTTCTTCGCTTCAGCAGCTGGGGAGCCCTTTTCTTGCAGCATGGTTCGCCCGGCGGAGATGGCGCTGGTGAAGTCCCTCCCATATTTCTTCAGCATGGTTCGCCCGGCGGAGATGGCGCTGGGGAGCCAATTTGAATGCTGGTGATGTCCCTCCCATATTTCTTCAGGCTGGCGTGATGAGGCTGTAGACCTTCAGGCTGGCGTGTCTCCCTCCTGCTCAGATCTGGCCGGCCACACCGGATCTGCCCTCCCTCTGTCAGATCCGGCCATCACGCTTGTGGCTGAGGTGGCTTGGTGGTCGGAGCAGGCCCGGTGAGGTCTCGGCCGGCGAAGGCAGCTGGTGCCAGGAGTGCGGCAAACAGGACATGTGGTGGCGAACAAGACGCGGACGCGAAGAGCTTGGCAGCGAGCAGGGCGCGTGATGACGCGGCGCATCCAGGGGTAGCAGGCGCAGTCCTCTCGGCGGGTTGGGGGTGGAAGACGGTGGCAGCAAGAAGGCGGTGGAAGGCGGTGGTGGCAAGAAGGGGGACGAAGTGTTTTCACCGAAGGTCTCGGGGCAGCTGTGGCGAGGGTCTCAGGATAGCAGTGGCGAAGGGCGAGCGAGGCGAAGGCCTCGGGTTGAATGTGGCTGAAGCACGCGTGGCGCGGTTGTGGGCGCGGCTAATCTTCCCTGTAGAAGCTTGGTCGTGTCGAGTAGAGCACCAGCCTAGGCATAAGTGATGAGGTTTTTCTCTGTTTTTCTCTCTGTGGCGTGTTGAAGTCCGGCAGGTGGCAGACGTTGGCGTGGAGACGACGAGGGGAAGAAGGAGGTTGGCAAGCACGAGAGGACGACCGGTCTCAGAGCCCCATTTCCTCCATCATCTCAAGGAGGGGGTTTAGGACAGCGAAGGGAAGGTGGACGACGGCGATGGCGAGTTTGTGCCGGCGCTGTGGTGGTTTAGGCGGTTGAGGGTGCTTTACGAGTTCTATGGTGTTGTGTCGAAGTTGGTGTTGTATGTCCGCAATTGGCTTAGCGTTGAACCTTTTTGTTTCGGGTTAGGATGGTTTCGGTGGCAGCGGTCTGCTTGTGATCATCTCGGTAGTGCGTTGGTTATGGTCGCCTTAGTAGAATGTCGTCTCAGTACAGGGTCGCCGCGCCTATGTTTGTGTGTGTGGCCTTCGTGGTGTTTTCGGTGTGCACCTAGGGAGTTTCCAGGTTTGGAGCCCCCTCTATGTTTTGGGTGCTCTTCTTATTAGGGATGGTTGTCGGTCCTTTCTCTGTAATTCCTCTTCGGAGGTTTTGTTACCGTTTCGCTTCTTCTATAATGAATGGCAGAGCTCCTGCCCTTGGTTTCAAAAAAAAAAGACAATCATTAAATGAACAATGGAAATTCTCTAACAATATAAGGTCTAACAATGCTACTTTGCCCAGTTGCCCACCATATTATTTTCTTACATATAGAAGTCCATATGAATTTAGGAAAAGAAGAGTGGAACATTTCAAGCAGCTATTTTATCAATATCAAGAAAAAAATACAGCAATCGATTGGAATAGGTTCCTCTTGAGGAGAAGGAAACTCTTTTTCTTCAGCATCATTAAAGAAGTGTTAACACATTAAAAAGATGAAAAAGGACCTAGTCATTAAGTTGGGACTTGGGAGCCTATAATCAGTTATTCAGACCAAACTTTTTGTGTGCATGGCATAAGTACTTCTTTATTTCAAAGAAAATATATGTCCCTCAAAAAATACCCCGATACCAAATATGTCACACTTGCGAAGTGTCTGGATGGCAATTACTTCCTAGTTCCTACAAGTATCTCATTTAGTAATGAAAAGGAACAACTGAGCGAATCAAATGCATAAACTTGATAAACATGTAGGCATTGAAATATAACTATCAATCCATATTAAGCATCAAAACAAAGCAAATATGTTCAAAAATCCAAAACCAGAGTTTTTACTAGACAAAGGAAGGACAGTAAGAACTTTGAAACAGCAAAGCTTGAAGAACTCAAGGAAAAAGTTATCTAAGAAAGATTAAATTAGTTGCTCCAATAACTGACATGCTCTGCTTTTCTATTCAGGACCATCGCACGTTGAAACAATTTCTTTAAACTCCGAGTTAACAGTTTCACATGCGATACATTTCTTTCCATCCTCTGATTTTACCCAACTCAAGTAGTATTGGAGACTGGAGTTCAGACAATGCCTGCAAGTAAGCACAAACATGCCCTATTAATTTGGTACAACATTTACGTCACTGTATTCTCTTGTGTAAGCACATAGTCCTCGACTGGCAGGGGCGGATCCAAGGTTGGGGCTGGCTGGGGCGCCAGCCCCACCTCCGATCAGTCGAATCCTCTCTCCTTTTAGTATCCTTAATGTCAGAAAGAAGCATAGATATGGTGCCATGGTGGCAAAGCGACAGATTTAGCAACTAACAACTGGAGTAAGATGTAAGAAGAAAAGTAGAAAACAATACTGCCACGCAAGTGGACCATCAAAATTAGTCATAGGCTCCCTTACTCTCATGGGTTTTCACCTGGTATAGTACTCAGAATCCTTTACTATAGCGCATCACTAGGAGTCCGAGAGACGAACAGTGTCGGTGTTGTCTCGCAGGCGGTAGATCGACGCACGGGCGATTGCGGGTGGCAAACGCATGGGTGGGCGTGACCACGCGGCGGGTGGTTGATTCGCGAGAACTCGCCACGGCACGTGCGGTACCGATGGGTGCTGAAGACCCGGAGTCGAGGGTGCCAGGTGTGCACCAGGGCCAGGGCAGGTGGGTAACCGATAGGCGGCAGAGACCCGAAAAGAGTTATCGGCCGCTTAGAGCGTGGGACAAAATACGATCGCCGAGGAGCCGGTGGAACACGATTGTTTCGGAGCTGAGCGGAACGCGCATCACTAGAGGAGAGGAATCGGCCGCTCGGAGCATCGTCTAGCCGACGGCCGAACACGCATCTCTAGAGCCCAGAGAGGAACCGAGACTCCCTCGTCCCGGCAATTAACGCAGATCGCCAAAGCCCGAGATAGGAACCAAGCCTAGGTATGAAAAAATTGCCCCAAATCCCAATGCAATGCCTCATGCCTGAATGACTTTTGTTGTGATAATTGATATCTGATTTTTGTACTCTATTGCCCAAGTCTATTCTATTGACTGATTGATATTTTTGTCTCTCTAATTTAATATATATGAATTTAGAATTTGGTTAGCAATAGATCGGTAGATGTATCGTTAGTATGTTTATGTTGAGCCAGAACTTCGATATAGAAGCCCTACCTCTATTTTCATCCTGGATTCGCCACGGACATTTCTATTCTTCTCGTCATCAAGTTTTGGAATGTAAAAACATATGTTATAGATTATGGTAAACCTTGGTGCAGGCATCCTTTCCTAGGAAATACAAATCAACAATGACATCTTACAGTTCAGGTTGAGCAAGCAAGATGGAAAGCTTCAGAACCACAAATCTCCTATATGAAGCACTAAAATGTATCTAAGAAGTCTAGAACTCCTTATCAACACACAACCACACACTGATAGATCAAAAAGCAAACATTTCAAGATGACCTGATGCAAGACGAACTTGTAATTGCACTTGAACCTTGCCCTGGTCTCCGCCTCCGACGCACCCATCAGCCTGCCCACCCGCCATTGCGGATCCCCGACACTATCGCAACCAGCGCCGTCGTGTCCAAATTCACCAGCTCCCTCGAGTCCATCCTCATCTTCCCCACGAAAGCAACCAAACCACCCTCCAACACATCTCGCTCTTCTCTACCGTCACCGCCTCCCGGAGCGGTGGCGGCGAAAACCCCTCTGCACCACTCTCCACGCCCTAAAGCTCCTCCACTCCTCACTTGGGTTGAAGCTGACGCTGACCGACCCGTCCTCTTCCTCCTCCTTGGAATCGCCAACGAATTCCATCAGCAAGTCGATGTCCACGGCCCCGAACTCCTCTGCGAGCCCTCGCGCGGGGTCCGCGCCGACTCCCCGGACGAAGATGAGCAGCATCTCGGGTCGGATGGCGGGCGGCGCGCCGCATTCAGCACCGCCGCAATGCGGGCGCGGAGGCCCTGGTCGCCGTCGCGCGGGGCCCAGGCGAGCCTGGAGGGGTTGCGCGCGGAAACGAGCGCCCACGCAAGGCGGGACAGAAGGCGCATGCGAAGTCGACGCCCTGGAGCGACGCGAGGCGGGAGGGCGACCGCACGGCGGGGTGGGCGAGGAGCAGGTGGAGCGCGGCGAGCCGGGCAGGTTGGAGGAGAGCGGCCGGGAGGGGTCAGGGTGGCTCGGGGTGAGGAAGCATAGCTCGGCGGCGACGAGGCCGAGGAGGGAGCGAATGTCAGGAGCGGCAATGCAGCGAGGCAAAGTCTGAAGTCTGAGTGTGGTGATCATCTGAAGAAGAAGTCTGCGAAGCATTCCTAAAGGAGGCCGATTACATTTAGCTGGTGAACGGTTGAGATAGAACTAGTAACTCTTGTTAAGTAACATCCAACGGTGCTTGTGAGGAGAAGTAATTACTGATGCTGTAATTGAGTTGTCGGACTGCAGTAGTTTCTGAAGTTCCTGAAGTCCTTTACTTTTATCTTTACTGCTGTAATTTCGAACACTGGCTATATAAGCCGAAGGTTAATAGAAGAAAAGACAGGATGGAGAATCAACTTCTTTAGCAAGTAAAGTTTATTGCTAGTTAGTTCATCGGTACATTACTTTCCCCTCTCATCCATCCTCCTGAAATTCATCCCAAACAGAGCAAATTTGGTTTCGTTCTGTGCTGATCCTGTCAAAGGTATCAGAGCTCACTTGATCTTCGGAGTTTGGATCGAATCAGTGGAGGTTGGTCGCGATTCAATCATCGCCGCCGTAAAATCCCAAAGCTGAGACGATCTGGAGTTTTCATTTGAAGACCAGCAATCTGAGCGGTGAGCAGTCACGCATATGGTCACTACTCGTGCGCAGGAGAACATGGCTAGCAAGGAGGAACTTATTGAAGTGAAAGCAGAGATTGCAGCGATGAAGGAGGATCTAGCGGATCTCAAATCTTTGAAGTCTGACTTCAAGGAGTTGAAGGAAATCTTGAAGCAGATGTGCCGATCAGGACCGGTAAGTCCAGTATTGAATGAAAGAGAGAATGTGGACCAAATCAACATCTCTGCAACAGAAGATGTGGAAGCTGGGGTGATAGCAACAGATCTATCGTCGGCTGGGGTGCAGGTAACTCAACAAAATACTTCTTGCCCTTTTACCGCACAGGGTGGCAGGAAGATTGATGGTAGTAGCCGCGAAGTTAGTGTTACGAGGATACAAAATAATGCTATTTTAGAACGTAACACTGATATCAATCATACCAATAGAACAGCGATGAACCCAAAATTTAATCAGTATCCCAACAGTTTTGACTGTCAGGAACATACCCGACAGCCTGCGTCTAGTGGGAACAACTATGGAGTGAGACTTCATCATCCAGGAATTCATTGGATTGATGGTCAGACACACTTGCCGGTGGAAGAAGTAAGAAACTCTAATCATTATGTTGAAGCAGTAATTAAGGGTCCTAGATTAGAGATACCTTTATTTGAAAAGGAGGGAGTATTAAACTGGCTCAAACAATGTGAGAAGTTCTTTGAAATTTCTGGAACCCCGGTGGATCAGGGAGTTAATTTAGCGACGGCTCATTTAACTGGACGAGCAGCGACTTGGTTTAAAGGAGTGGGTATACCCAGCTCTAATTTGACATGGCCTCAGTTCTGTGCGATGATTAGTGACCGCTTTGCAGACATGTCCGCACATGATGCAGTTGAAGCATTACAAAACATAAAACAACACACTTCTGTATCAGAGTATATTGATCATTTTGAAGAATGTGTGGCTCTAGTTAAAAGAGATCATCCATACTTGCAAGAGCACTTTCTGCTCAGTTGTTTTATTGGAGGGTTAAAGGGAGAGATTAAACATGATGTCAGTGGTCAAAGGCCACAAGGGTTGATGGAATGCTATTGGTATGCTAAGGTTTATGAGAAATCCTCAACAGCAAAGAGGAATCAGCTGGCTACCATTTATAATAGAGGCAAGGTTGTTGGAAATATGGACAAGTATAATCAGGCTGGTAACAAACCACTGTTTCACAAGAGAGCTGAGAATTTTAACCCAGGACAGAAGGAGGAAAAGATCAGAAACCCATGCTGGTATTGCAAGGAACCGTGGAACCCGAACCACAAATGTAAAATTAAGAGAGCCCTTCATGCCATTCTCAGCCGTGGAGAGGAGGATGAACTGGAAGATACAGAAGATGAGGAACCAGTGACAAACAATGAATTTGTCACGGCGCCTGGCAGTCCAGATGAAGAAGCACAACCCGTGAAACAAGAACAGCTCATGCAAATATCCCTGCGAGCAGTCAGAGGAGTTGATGGCATTACCACTTTTGCTTTAGTTGCGTATATTGGAAAGGTTAAAGCAGTGGTACTTGTAGACAGTGGTAGTACGCATTCCTTTGTGGATTATGAGTTGGCCCTTAAATCAAATTGGTCCCTAAGGTATGGAAGAGTTAAGAAAGTGGCTGTAGCGGGGGGAGGAGAGCTAAAATGCGATGCTGTGGTGGATAATTTAGAGTATACCATACAAGGAGTTCCATTCAGTAATTCTTTCAGCTTATTGCCCTTGAAGACTTATGATGTTATATTAGGGGCTGACTGGATCTTTGAACACAGCCCTATCAGCTTGGATTTGAAGCAAAGGAGTTTATCTATCAATAAGTTGGGCAGGATCATTCGGTTCAGAGACTACACTGAACCTGCTGGAAATTGTCATATCAAGGTAACTAAGTTGGAAAAGATGATGAGTAAAGGAGTACTAGGGTGTGTGGTTCAAGCTCAGTATATTTCTGATGCCAAAGAAGATGTTGATCAATTGATTCCAAAGGATTTTGAAGAAATACTTCAGCAGTTTTCTGAGGTTACATTGGAGCCGGTAGGATTACCTCCAAAGAGGGACTGTGATCATGCCATACATCTGAAGGTAGGTGCTGAACCACCAAATCTCCGGCCTTATAAAGTACCCCACTATCAAAAGGAAGCAATGGAAGGAATCATTAAGCAACTATTGGCTAACAATGAAATCCGGCACAACATTAGCCCTTATGCAGCACCTGCAGTGATGGTGAGGAAGAAGGATGGCTCGTGGAGGCTTTGTGTTGATTATCGACAATTGAATGCTCTAACAATTAAAAACAAATTTCCGATGCCGGTTATTGAAGATTTGTTGGATGAGCTGAATGGATCAGTGATATTCACAAAATTGGATCTGCGATCAGGTTATCACCAGATTAGAATGAGGGAAGAGGATATTCATAAAACTGCTTTCAAGACTCATCTTGGGCACTATGAGTACCTGGTGATGCCGTTCGGGTTATCTAATGCTCCTGCCACATTCCAGTCACTAATGAATTCCATTTTCGCTGATTATCTGAGGAAAGGTATATTGGTTTTCTTTGATGACATTTTGGTATATAGCAAGAACAGGGAGGAACATAAGAAGCTTCTGAAGATAGTATTGAAGATATTGCAAGCAAACAAGCTAAAGGTTAAATTGAGTAAGTGCATTTTTGCTGCCCCACAAGTAGAGTACCTTGGACATATAATCAATGGACAAGGTGTAGCAACTGACCCGAAAAAAATCAGGGATGTGCTGAAGTGGCCGCGGCCGAGGGATATTTCACAATTAAGAGGCTTTCTTGGGTTAACTGGGTATTACCGGCGTTTCGTGAAGGGCTATGGGCAAATTTGTAGACCTCTGTTTGACATGCTCAAAAAGAATTCCTGGAATTGGAATGAGGCTCAAACTAAAGCTTTTGAGGAACTTAAGAAGATTATGACCAGCTGCCCGGTGCTATGCTTACCTGATTTTGGCCAACCATTTGTAATAGAAATGGATGCTTGTGGGACTGGAATCGGAGGAGTGTTGATGCAAGGTGGTAGACCCATTGCTTATTTCAGTAAAGTGTTAGGGCCAAAAGCTGCAGCACAATCAATATATGACAAAGAAGCATTAGCAATCTTGGAAGCCTTGAAGAGGTGGAGACATTATCTGTGGGGAGGATCTTTGATTATCAGAACTGATCAAAAGAGCCTACAGTATATTACTACTCAGCGAATCACTGAGAATATACAGCACAAACTGTTGATCAAGTTGCTTGAGTTTGATTATAAAGTTGAATATAAGAAAGGAAAAGAAAATGTAGCTGCGGATGCATTGTCCAGAAGAGATAGCATGGCGCAGGAACAGGAAGCATCATGTCATGCTATTGCTGTCATAACACCTGAATGGGTGATAGATGTAAAGAATAGTTACAATGGAGATGAAGGTGTGCAGAAGATATTACAGGAGGTCCACACATCCAGTAAGGAAAAATCAGAGTACACAATCAGGGCTGGTTTACTGAGGTACAAGGGAAGAATATATGTGGGAGAAACTGGCGGATTGAGACAAAAAATCATGGCGGATTTCCACTCTTCAAATTTTGGGGGGCACTCTGGTATACGGGCAACACATCACAGAATTAAAAAACTTTTTTACTGGCCCGGAATGAAGAAGACTATTGAACAGTTGGTAGCTGAATGTCCAGTGTGTCAACTTGCGAAATCTGAGCACATTCATTCTCCGGGATTGCTTAATCCTCTGGAAATTCCGGAGATGGCATGGACCCATATATCGATGGACTTTATTGAGGGACTACCAAAGTCGCAGGGCAAGGATGTGGTGCTAGTGGTGGTGGATCGATTGACCAAATATGCACATTTCATCGGGATGGCTCATCCTTACACTGTGGAACAAGTGGTTCAAGTGTTCATTGATAATATTATGAAGCTTCATGGTTTGCCACTTGCTATAGTGACAGACAGGGACCGGATATTCACCAGTAAGTTTTTCACTGAAATTGTTAAAGCAATGAACATATCCTTAAGAATGAGTACAGCATATCATCCGCAAAGCGATGGGCAAACGGAGAGAGTAAATCAGTGTTTGGAAGCTTATTTACGATGCATGACATTTCAGAGACCAAAGGGATGGTATTCGTGGCTGTCATTTGCGGAATGGTGGTATAACACTACCTACCACACGTCACTAAAATGCACTCCTTTCCAGGCATTGTATGGATACTCACCTCCACAAATTGGAGAATTCTCAGTCCCTTGTGATTTGACAGAAGAAGCTAAATGCTCTTTGAAGCAGAAAGAAGAGATGATGCAAGCAGTTAAACAAAATCTGCGGCAAGCCCAAGAAAGAATCAAGTACTTTGCTGATCGTCTAAGGTCTGAAAGAACTTTTGAGGTGGGGGAAATGGTTTACCTAAAGGTACAGCCATATCGTCAAAATGCATTTGGTTTGCGTGGATCACTCAAATTAAGGTCTAAATTCTATGGACCTTTCCGAGTGATGGAACGAATTGGCAAAGTCGCTTATCGTTTGCAACTGCCGGAAGAGGCACAAATTCATCCAGTATTCCACGTGAGTCAGCTAAAGAAGCATTTGGGAATGAAGGCTATACCACTTCCTGGAGTGCCATTGGTTACCGAAAGTGGGCAAATTAAAACTGAACCTGTCGCTATTTTGAACCGGCGGTTGATACCAAGGAAAGGAATACCTGTTGCCCAGTGGCTGATTCAGTGGTTAAATTTAGCTCCTGAAGATGCGACTTGGGAGGATGTGATTTTCATTCAACATACTTTTCCTGATTTTGTCCCTTGAGGACAAGGAACATGTTGAGCAGGGGGTATTGTCAGGAGCGGCAATGCAGCGAGGCAAAGTCTGAAGTCTGAGTGTGGTGATCATCTGAAGAAGAAGTCTGCGAAGCATTCCTAAAGGAGGCCGATTACATTTAGCTGGTGAACGGTTGAGATAGAACTAGTAACTCTTGTTAAGTAACATCCAACGGTGCTTGTGAGGAGAAGTAATTACTGATGCTGTAATTGAGTTGTCGGACTGCAGTAGTTTCTGAAGTTCCTGAAGTCCTTTACTTTTATCTTTACTGCTGTAATTTCGAACACTGGCTATATAAGCCGAAGGTTAATAGAAGAAAAGACAGGATGGAGAATCAACTTCTTTAGCAAGTAAAGTTTATTGCTAGTTAGTTCATCGGTACATTACTTTCCCCTCTCATCCATCCTCCTGAAATTCATCCCAAACAGAGCAAATTTGGTTTCGTTCTGTGCTGATCCTGTCAGCGAAGCGCCGCGTGG